>JAUZNK010003712.1:0-10777 GCA_035046665.1 Euphysa ruthae | reverse complement strand
AATCATACTTACCCATCATCAAACCCATAACATTTTTTCCACGTGCAACTACCAAATGAAAATGACCGTCATAAGTGTGGCACTTAAACCATTCGCGCAAAAATTGCGTGCAGTTCATCATATAAGGACTGGAATATCATATAAGTCACAATCTAATATTATCAAGTGGTAAACCATGTCACGAATCTAAGCAAAACCTATCCAATTTGGTAGCTAATCTAACCATCCATATAGTTATTATTTTTAATATTATTATTGTTATTATTGCTATTATATTTTTCTTTTTAACCAATAAATATACATTTATAATTCCGTTTAATGATTAGAAAAAATTATTTGTTAATATAAATACTAAAACAATCTGGATAAAAATTTGTTAATAGGAGGGAGTCACTCATAGAGCAAGAGCTGACCAAAGATGTAACTCTGGTTTCTTTTTAACACATCGGGAAACGCGATATTAATTATAAAAATACAATGCAACAAACTTTTATTAAATGATTATTGAGTACACACAACTTTACAAACTCTATTTTTAAATTTGGGTTCGGTTTAAATCAAGAATTAATTTAATAGAGAATAATCTATAGAATTCCATGAAAGATTTGTTTCATTCAGCAATACACTGAAATTTAATTGAGTTTTTACCATATTTTACTGTTTTAAATGATGGTAGAGCTAGCTTTCTATTATTAACATCACGGGTAAAGTAATTATGAGTATAGAGACTTCCAGAAAATTAATTGATACCGGAACAATATTTAAAAAAAAATCGTATACGAAAATAAGAGTGTCAGATACATGAGAGATGCAAAAATAACTAACTCATAACTTCTTTCAATCGGAGTGGGTTATGCATGAGTTATCAATCAATGAAAAGGCACTGGACTGATCTGACCAAATATTGTATAAAAACAGCAGAAAGTAATAACAGAAAGGTGCTTCTTCCTAGCCATTTCGACTGTACATCCTTCACGCTGCTAGCCTTTGACAACTTTGACAACACTGATAGGACAATATTCTCTGGTCAAGACAGTGTCCATAATACCACAATAAATTAAATTTTAAGAAAAGCCTCCCGTCAAAGTTAGCAAGCCCTCGAAAAACGAGATAGACATAAGTTGATAAGCTTTCCTGCAAAGAATTATCCAGTGTCAATTTATTAAAGGCAGCAATGAGGAATAAAGATCCAATCGATACATAAAAACAGTTTAAAATTTGTGAGTCCAAATCAGCTGAGCTTAAAAATGATTATAAAGAATTTTTATGCAACAAAAACTACGAGATGAGCAAATACTGGGACACTATAGTGAGAATGATAAAAAAATTTATCATGTTAATATCGGCAGGCAGAGATGGTGACTGGAATCTACGCATTTAAGACCTACTTCCATTAGTTGCTGATTGTGACGGTATTAACTTCCTCAGGTTCCGATCCTGGTATCTAGAGAAAGTTCGGAAATTGTCTTAAGAACACCCAGAAATTCATGCCAAATTCTTAGAGGGACGTTTTGTTGTGAGGACTAAACCAAAGCGCTCCGTAGCTGTATCACCAGATACGAAACTCGAATAGATCATCCAGAGGTCAAAAAAAATCTTCAAGTGGCATAATTGGTTAAACCAGTCATTAAAATTATATTACGGAGTCTGAGATTTTTTACGATAAAACTCTTGCTATAACTAATTGGTATAATGAAATTACACAATGTAAAAGCCATGAAAATGACCTTCACCATGAATTCTATGATAATACTTTCACTGAAATTAACTCGGCTATAGACAAGCTCATTAACTTATTTAAAGTTAGAGGAAACCCTAAGGTTAGAGGATTCATAACTAAAGAAGTCAAACTGGGTGAAACTATCAAGAAAGCAAACCTGCTAAAGTTTAAAGCATCAAGCACAAGTAAAGTTTAGCAAAATACTGCTGCTGCTGCTATGAAAATGAAATTCGGACAGGGTCAACGATAAAATTGTCATGGCCTGATCAAGAAGTGTATCAATGAAAGGAATTTCGAGTACGATGATCAATCTGTAACAATAAACAATCTGTACTTTTTAAAGATATTTTGACTAAGAAGCCAGACAAAGGTTCATTGGTAAAATCACTAGAAGCATACCACGATGAAGCAGATTGTGATTACTGTAAATGATCAATGATCAGAATGATTTTTTTCACGAGGATGACGAAAATCAGTGATATGTTCGAGGCAATAGGGAAAAAAAACGGGATTTATTAGTAAAACATATATTATTCATATTGTATATGATAGTTATACTGAAGGATAAATTAAAGACTGAGAGAGAATAAGACGTGCACAGGAAACAAAGCGATTAAAATTTGTCCACTTAACGATGAATTCACCGTTACCTGTTCAATTAAATCGCTTCCGGGTCTGCAGTAAAAGCAAGGTAACTATTCAGGTACTTTTTCGCAAATATTTGATTGAAAGAGAAAATGAGCAAAATCAAGATGTTGTCTTGAACAGTTATGTTACCGATGCAAACGGGATTATAGGCTCCGAAGCAATAATCGACAACAATGTGATTTCCATTCAAGAATTAAAGTTAAGTTTTTAAGAAGCAGATTCACGCATGATACCACATATTTTCAATTTAAAAAATAAACAAAGAAGGTTAAACGATACAGATGTGGTAGTTTTGCTGGTTCACTATATTGTAAAGTTTTCGTATCAACACTTAAGAGAACTGTGGATTTTATTTGGAACAGCAGAGCATCCTCGTTATATTGTAACTCACACACACCCGTCAACAAAATTGGTCCTTTGATTATATCTCGACTGTTATCTGCACATATTTTATCAGGGTGTGATGTTACCAGTAAAAACAAAGTACGAAACAACAAAAGTGCAAGTATAACTTTTGATGAATATAGATTTGAAGTCTATCACAAGAGAAAGAAATGCGCCAACATCACCTACCACCAACATCATCAACCATGCAAGGGCATTTGAAAGGGTCATTTTATTTCACGAAAATGAACTACAGGTTACTAAATTTTAATGCATTTATCCTGAATCCAGTCGATTATGGTTGGGAACTTGATTCTTCCATTCTTGCAATATGAAATTTACTAGCTAAAATGCCAGAAGAATTTACCGTTACTTGTGGCTACAAAGTACGATCCACTAATAGATGCAAATGTGTAACAATGGCGACACCCTGTACCGAATATTGCAAACGTAGCAGTGAATGCGAAATCAAATTTTAAACAAATACTCACATTTTTGAGAAAAATAAACTGTTAAGTATATTGGTGTAATTTTTTAATTTAATCTTAAAAGCAAAAACATTTTCAGTTCATTTTTTTTCGTGCTTCCGAGTTAAAATTCCCATTTCCCGATTGTTTCTATCGTTTGGTAAAGTCTACCCAACTTTTTTTTTATCCTTTTAGATCACAATAATAAGTCCAAAAGGTTACCTTTTGACATGTGTACGGAATACTATGTCAGGTTCTAAACTATTATTGAAAAACAGACTAATAATTTGGCGACTTCTGTGAGTTTTGATTTCTGTTTTGATCACGTGTGTTTAAAGCTAGTTTATTTACAGTTGCTTAGCCTACTATAAATGTTATATCTTTAATATGTCTTTAGAACATAATTTTTAGGATAGACGCTTGTTTCTGCACCGATTGTTTTTTTTTCAAACAAGCGTGTTTATGTTGGTCAAAGAAAGACATGGATGAAACTTATCTAGAGGTTCGAAATAACCAGAATGGTGCTTTTTTTCCGGTAAATGAATTTTTTTGTTTTCGTTAACTAATAGCTATAATTAAAGAATTTCTTTGAATAGTACTTTTGCTTCTATGCTAAATTGTTGATATCATTAGAGGCATTTTTACCGCCGATAAGTATGTCCACACAAAGTATCGTCATATGATATTTAGATGGTGGGAAGGAGAGAGGAATTGTTATTATTCAAGTAACATTTATTTGTTACAATGTTTTCACTTTAACCAATATTTCAATTTAAACCATTGTGCTGCTGTTTCAGCTCTGCTTCTGGATATAAAGAAATTTTTTTACTAGTTATAATAAGCAAAATTAGCCAAAAAATCCACAAAGATCGATTTGTTTTTAATTCTGTAAAATTGTTTGGCACTCTGTTTACCTCTGAAGAGAAGAAATTAATATAAGTTTTGAGCCCTTGCCTATGAGATTAAATCAGAAAAGAGGGTTTAGTGCAAAATTACCATATTTTTTAACAACTTAAACTGCCTGAAAATATCTGCTATGCTTTAGCATTGAATTATCTTATCTCAAGAAAGAATTAGCTGCCTAAAATGTTTTGATACACAGTTTTTGATAAAAAAATCTTAAATTGACCTTCATTTGGTAAAATTTACCTCAAAATCCTTTCTCTAGAATCA
Source organism: Euphysa ruthae (assembly GCA_035046665.1). Lineage (NCBI taxonomy): Eukaryota > Metazoa > Cnidaria > Hydrozoa > Anthoathecata > Corymorphidae > Euphysa > Euphysa ruthae. Next base: position 6,385 of record JAUZNK010003712.1, on the reverse strand, counting down.
GCTGATAGCGTCAGCGACGGTGCGTTTTTTTTAAATAGGAAATTTTCAAAAATTATAAAAATATTTTTAACTTTAAAAATATAGGTGCTTTCCTTCATTTTTTTTTTAAAGTAACTTTTTTTATTGATTTAGAGAATTTAATAATCTTTTTAAATATATACACTTTGTTATACTTTTTGCACCTTTTTGAATCACTTTTTAGACTTAGTATGCAACTGTGTCGCTTTTTAGGAATCGCGGAAGTCGCACGCAATTTTTTTTTCTGTACTTAGTAAAATGCAAATCGCTTGAGAGATAATGAAGATATTCTGTTCTGGTTTTTTCTTGTTCCTGTACAGAAGCCTGGGTATAATAATATAAAAATCTAGATCTAAGATTCTGGCAGCGTGATCTTCAAAAGTTGAAATAAAGTATGTTTTGCTTGTTTAAGTAAACTTATATATATAGATTTATCTTTAAATTATTTTTTTTTGAAAATTTTGCCTGTTATCTTTCATTTGCAAAAAAAAATTAGGACCATAGCTTAAATATTTCTCACGTTATAGCTCTTTGAAATTTTGTAGTTTCACTTTTTCAATATTTTTTTTTTTTTTAGGAAAAATATGTGTGATGAAAAAAAGTTAAGTGTTTCTTCTGTAATTGTAGATGAATTTTTCTCTCTTATTACAATTTATCCTGAACTTCCATATGAAGAAGCTTTTCACATTGCTGTTGATAACGATAGAAATACAAACAGCTATACTTTTGTATTCAATCTTGTAGATAACTTAAGAGCTAAGTGAAAGCAAGATAGCATATGGTCTGATGCTTGAAATATTTTCTGTTGTTGATAAGAGAGAGTATTCTTGTTCTCATATTAAAAAGGTTGTTGATGTTCTTTGTGGTTTTGACATGTGCAACATTGTCAAACTTGTTACTAGTTTAAAAAAAAATGCCACAAGACCATAGCTATAATTTCTCACAGAGTAAAACGGTTTTAAAAAGCTTAATGTTGGTTCTTTCAGAAGAATATGTAAATTTTTTTTTTTAAATTTTTGGGCCTGAATTTTTGGCCTAAAATTAAATAATCATTACATTTTTTTACTTTTAAACACTATTCAACAGAAATCGAACTGAGTATCAAGAAATTTTAACTGTCCGAAATTAATTTTTGGGCTCAAAATGATGTCATAAATATGCAAAGAAATTTATATAAAACATGCTATTTTTGAATCACAACAGATGTGCTATTCCAGCTAATATTGTCACTAACTAATTTAATTGACTCTAATAATGATAATAACAGACTAAAAATTAATTTTAACTGTCCGAAATAAGTTTTTGGGCTCAAAATAGCATCATAAATATTTAAGGAAACTTTCCATATTGCAAAAGATGTGCTATTCCAGCTAATATTACCACTTTAACTAATTCAATTGACTCTGGTATTGATAGCAACAATCTAAAATTTAAATTTTAGTGTCCAAAAATTTTTTTTTCTCAAATAATAATGAAGAAATTTTAGTTACAAATTTTTTGAAGAAAATATTGTTAGGAAATATGTTGAAGAAAAAAAAAATTTCTATATAAAAAATATTTTTGCAAATAACGTTTTGAAGAAAATAATCTGTTGTGGGGTTTATAAGTTTTAAGCATATAGGACAGTATATTTTTTGTTCATAAATTTTTTGAAAATATCTAACAATAGATCACTTTCAACAAATAAATTGGCTTATTTGAGCATTGCATAAGGAATCCCTATCAAAAACTTGATCAGTCTTTCAGAAAAACTAGCCAAGGCTGACACTAACAGTTTCAAATATTTATTAGTAACATTTAATATCATTGGAGAGCTGTATCCTTCGTCTTTTGGCTTTTACACCATCTAAATATAATAAATTAAACTCGAGCTATTACAATATCAAAAAGCATAGGAAGGCCAAATTTCACAAATTGTTGTGTTGAATTTAGAGATCATTTCCAGGAATGACTGACGTCAAACTGCCATGCTAGAACTGTAATAGTATTGTTAAAATATAGTATTTAAAAAATATTTATGATTGCTATTTATGTTGGCTTTGAAGTAAGAAACAAGGCCGAGATAAGCACCCGTGGCTTATACACCAAGGAGCGGTAACTTTGACGAGCAAGTCCAGAGAGTATTCTTTTATATATTCACAAAAGTTATTAATGCAAAGGATTTTCCGGTCAAAGGCTAAGAAGTCTTTGTGCATTTCGATAAGCTGCATCCTTATAGATTTTAGTATATTGTATTCAATGCCCTACACTCTTGCACCGTACTATAAAGCTGCATCTTTCCTAGATGATTTTATTTCATGCAAATATGAGATGTTTGCAAATTTCCTTCGGGACCCTCAAAATTTTATGTATAATGCCAAAATGATATTTTTTGTATGAAAACAATGGAGACTTAAGCCCCTAAAATTGGGGTACTTTTAAAATACGTAATTCATTCTGGTACAGCTTTTAATTACGCATGCAATGAGGTTTTTAAGTTTTCTGAATGTTTTGTTTAAATTGAATTTTAAACAAAAAAGTGTAATGGACCCAAAATGCCCAAATAAGGAGATTTGAACCCAGGCCCCTAAAATTAGGGTACTTCTAAAATACTTGATTCATTCTGGTACAGCTCTCAATTATGTATCCGATGAGGTATTTAACTTTTCTTAAAGTCTTGTATAAATTGAATTATCAACAAAATGGTATTATGGACCTAAAATGTCCAAATTAGGACATTTGGAATTTTTTAGTGTCTTGATGATAACAACAACTGGGCCAGACTTTAGTAAAATGTGAAATGGTAGGTTTCAAAAGTCTTTATTTTTTTTTTGTCCCACTTTCATATTGTATAAACTTTAATACTTTTATACTCTTCAAGGACGCATCCAGAACTTTTTTAAAGGCATCATTTTTATTCATGTTTACCTGTTGAATTAGTTCAGCAGCTCCCCAAGAGGAAATTTTAGAAAAAACCTTTTAAGATTAGCTTAAAACGTATCTTCAGCATTTTTACAGTATCCCCATTTACCCAATTGTTAATATCAAAGCCAGGAGGGATGCCTTTAGAAGTCTCAACTCTTTAAAGTGTTCAGAAATTATGGCTGTTCAAAATTTTTGCCAAATTACACCGATTTGACCCTGCAGTCACCATTTAAAATTCTGAAGGCGGACAAAATAAGCCATATATTTAAATATATTTAATCAATCTATATGAAAATTTGTATCTGACCATTTTCTGTGGTGTTGAAACCAAATTTAAAGAGAAAACATTCAAATTCTAAGTGTTACATGCTTATCTTTAGAATTTAACATGAAAATACATAATTTATTAAAGCCCATGCTGGGTTAAATTTAGAGAGGAATTCCCAGCCAATTTGTACAGATTTCAAACTTTTCATAGATCAAATAGACCTAATAGGTTACTTTTATGTGAAAGATTTCAATGGCACTCTCAATGCATCAAATGTATTTAATCACTATTTTTACATTTTTTTTGTTTTTATTATCACTAAGTTATGTTAATTTTTTTCATTCTGCTATTCTCTTTTGATCTTATTATTTAAAAATAAGTCATCATGATCGAGAAGAAAGTTTACTTTTAATAATGCTTAGTTTGTTAATGACTTAGCTTCTAGTATTTAATCAGTCAAAAAAATTAGCCGTTGTGAGAAAACTTTTTTTGCTGCATTTTTTTTTTTTTTTTTTTTTTGGTTTTGGTTTTGGAAATCAAAATTTAATTAACCACAATGTCAAAAAACTTATGTGTGGCGAGCTTTGTAGTTTCCCTTAACAAAGTCTTCATTACAGAATGATAATTTCTTAATTTCAACAGCTATTTATTTATGATGAAATGGAGAAAATATATTTGGATGTTTTATTTTTTTGTTTGTGTTTCCATAAGACACCAAGATCTTGTTTTTAAAGCAAAATCTCATATGTAGACAATTTCTCAAAATATGATTTTTTTTTTTTTAAGTTTTAAGAAGGTAAAATTTATAATATGCAAATCTACGTGAATGAGTGAAGTTCTATTTCCTGATTATAGTTTATATATCCATACTGAATTTTAAGTAGTAATGCTACAAAATTATATTTTCTTTAACACTCAATAAGTTTGTTATTATAAGTATCATTGCTTTGTTACTTTACTGATTACTTTGTAATCTATCCTTTTTTTAGGCCCAATTGAAAAATATTCATTCAAAAGAAGCTACAGTTGCATACAATCACAGGTAGGCAATTTTATTGATTTCTCAGTAGCATACTTCCCAATTTTTTCCTGCACCTAAAAATATGCTTGTCTGTGAAAAAAAAGAATTTGCTCAGCACAAGGAATTTTTTACACTACAGATAGATCAGCTCTCGAAATAAATCATGAATGCCTGTCAATCGTTATGATCAGTGAAAATAAAAATGCCACCGATCATTTGAAATTTTTTATAATAAAAATAATATAAATAATAGTTTTTTCATTTAAAGTTATTCTTTGTGTTTTTGGAAGAGATGAGTAATGGTTTAGTTTTATGGTTCGATAATTCTATTATTCAAAAATATATTTTTTTTCAAATAAACAAAACTTTTTCAGAGATAATTTTAATATATAAAAATGGTCATTAAGCTTTATATAAAGAATTGATTCACACTTAATTCTCGTTAGTATGTTATGGCGAAGAATCAAAACGTTATATACAATTTTTTAATTTATTTTTTATTTGTTTAATGAGATTTTGATATCTAGAATTAATATTGCGTTTCTATGAGTACGTTATTTCACATAAAATCAACATCTTTAAATAGCGTTTTTTAACAGAATATTTGTAGATTTTTTTATAATTGTGGTCTAAATACCTTTTGTTGTAACCTTATGCGTAATTATAAAATTAGACTCAAACTATCTATATTTCAAAAAAAAAATGTTCAGGGTGTTATAATTATTATTAAATAGGCTGCGATTATTTTATCAAATTAATCACCCCTTCCTTATTATACTAGTGGTTATGTGAGTTGATCTTTTGTGGTCAAGATATGTTTTTATGACACAAATACAAATATAAATAGGGCACATATAAGGATCAAATATAATTACATTTATTCTAGCGTTTTTACTGAAGAAAAAAACTTTTTTGATTTTTCGTCAAACTATTAGTTATTCTTTAAGTTAAATAAACACACTTTTGACCTACCCATACAGTATAATAAGCAAAAAAATATGCATCTCAATACTATTATAAAAACTTGTTTGTAATTTTTTCCCCTATTTTTTTAACCCCTTCCATTTTTTTTTCGTCACCTTGCTCACGTGATCTTGTAAATATTTTTACTTGTTCTTGGCTTTTATCTTCCATTGTATTATAATATTTTTTAAACACTGTTGGCTTATTTTCATGGGATGTGTTTTATAACAACAGTGTAATAGTGCACAATGTAATGAGTGAAAGTCAAAATAAACATGAAAAGATTCTTTTGTAAAATTCCTTTAAATGATTTATAAAATAGATAACAAATAGTATCTTTCGTTTTTAGGTAATAATTCATATATTTATTGTAAAATTGTAAGTGTAAGTTTTATCATAGTACTTTTTATGAGCTGACTATTATTAATTATTATGTAATAATTATATATAGTATAAAAAAATGAATAAACACGTCTATATGTGAAAGAATACATGACTTAATAGATACTTATGTTCTCTTCCAGGGTGTTTGTTTTCTTTTGAACTGAAGTAACAAAATTTAAAAATGCTGAACAGAAGAGAGTTATTTTGTTTTTTCATTAGTTAATGGTATAATAACAAGGCTCATTATAATTTTTAATGAAACGTCGGACTAATTGTCCGACGAGTTTCACTTATGATCGGACATGTCTTTTCAGTGTCTTCGTGAGGCGCCCCCATATGTTATGTTATTAAAAACCTAAGTTAGGGTTCGAATTCTCAGCTTCGCTTTCGCAATTTGCGAAGCAATTTCGTGAAAGGGTAGGAAATTGCGAAGCAATTTTTTGTGTTAAGTTAGGAATTGCGAACCTAATTTTTAAAAAAGATTACGATAAAAAATTATGACTTTTAAAAGTATTGTTTATAGTCTTCAATTTTCAATGAAACTAAAAACATTTTAAATTGCATCTGCTTAATATTTTTACTTGTCTCTTAACGATTAATTAAATACCGGAGTTTCTGTCACCATTTCCTTAGTTAAGTTTTTTTTCTTTCATATCTTCACCTTCCGCAGGTAGGTTATCTGCTATGTTAAAAAAAAATCTTCAAATATATAAAGGCTGATTTTCATTGGAGTTATACTCAAAATATAATAAAAGAAGGAGAGTGTTTAATTTTGTACAACAAAGTGTAAAAAATGTGGTGTGATGTTTTGTAAACAATAGCATGAT
>JAUZNK010003711.1:0-10777 GCA_035046665.1 Euphysa ruthae | reverse complement strand
TATATCACAACGAAGTAGAAAGTTGTTTATATATATATATACGTCGTGATTCAGTCCGAAAATTTTTCAAGTGGGTATGTTGCTTAGCAGTTGTATGTAATTGTCATAAATAGGGAAAAGATAAAAGGAAAGCAAATTGCTACAGGAACATTTAATGTAAGTTTTTATTTTTTTTTCATTACCAGTGTTGTTAAATTAATTTAATTATTTATTTAATTTATTTATGTTTATGTTTATCATAGCTAAATGAGCTGCTGCATTACCAGACTTTTATGGATTCCCCGGTTCTTTCCAAAAGGAAAAACACAAATGCAAGAACGCTTTTATGTTATGTGATGACAATATAGGTTTGCTATTTCAGAATCTAGGTACGAGATTGAAACTAGAAGAAATCATTATAGATGAAATAGAGCGATAAGTATGCTTATTATAAGACTCACGTACACATATGAAGAAGTTGTCGTAACTTACATGGTGAATTATACAGTAAGGTAAATAAAGAACAATTTTAAAAGGTTATTTTTGGATATATCTTTATAAAAATTTATTTACGTTTTTTTTTACGCTGTAAATTATTACAGCAGAAAATATAAATATAATAATAATAAACAGTGTACAAAGTTTTTTTAACACTCTTAATCTCAAGGTCATCGCAAGATCAGTCTCATGATCCCTATCTCTAGCGTTACACTGGGCAACTGCTTCATTTTTTGTTTCAATAACCTATAGTAACATATATATATAAAAATAAAGACAAGCATGTATTTTATTTTTATTCCTGTGTTGCAGTTGGTTAGACGTGTATTTTTCCTCATATTTTCAGATTCGCATTATCTTATATAAAATTTTGGCCACAAGTTTGTGTCAGTATGATCTAACTTTTCAGTTAAAATGTATTAAAATGTTTCACGGGGTCACGTTACAAAATAAAAAACAACTCATTGTGCATTATATTAGCAAAAAAAAAATAAATAAATAAATAATAATTTTGAATTAATTAAATAAATTAAATTAATTTAATAGACTACAAAATTTGATGTTTTTTTATTTCCTATTTATCCATGATATAAAGCTGGAACGATGAAGTCTTTCCAACATTCTGGACTTCTTGGTGGCTTTATACATAGGTTATTTGATGCTTCTGATATGAATTTTCAGTGATTACATCTAAAAAAAAATTTTCACAATCAAATTTGGTATGAAACACTTGGCTTACCTAAAACTTGTGTTGTTTCACTGGAGATTAAACTCCAGTTAAATTAGGCTAAGCAGTGAAATGCTATGTCATAATAAATTCAAACATATCAAAATTTTACCACCAAATTCATAATATTTTTTGGTTTTTTTTGACAATTATTTTTATGTTTATAATATCTTATATCCTACTTTCAGATTCAAAATTTGATTGGAAAGGGCTAAAGCTCTAAAAATTAATATACTTATAGTTTAAGATATGAAAATAATTTCAGTGTAGAGCTCTTACAGATAGTATACACTTGGTAAAACTAATGATTTATTGATTTATGATATAAATTATACCTTAACAGGATTAATTTTCGGCTGGATTAATCGCAGACGCCGATTTATGGACTTTTCGCTCGTATTATATTTCGCGGATGATCCCAGTTTGCTTTGTTTCTTGTGGATATAATTTGACCACAATTTAGTTTTTTCGCATGGATTTAATTTCGCGACAAAGCAAGAACAATTTTCGTTTAAAGAAATAAAAAAATTTATTTATTTTTCTGCCATAATATCAAATGCATTTCCGTCTATGTATAATTCGTAATAGGAATCATTCACATAAACATCATGATCCTTTACATGAGGATGGCTCCCCTCTGGAAATTTCTCTGCCGTGCTAATATCTTATGGAACAGAAATATCGTCGATTTTGATTGAGTGGTAGTAAATCTTTTGTGCTCATGTCTATTGCATCCAAGATACCGGATGCCTTCCAGATATTAATATTAACTTTCCTACCTTCAGAACTCATAAACTCATTATAGAAATCCATCAGCCGTTCAGCATGCAATGGTTTAAGCACACTCAATGGCGTCTTGATCTCTATATCTTCAATATCTTTAGTTGCATCCAGGTCTAGACGAATTTGCAATGCAAACTATTGAGCAAACTTTTCTTTCATGAACGATTTGACACAGCTGCTTTTTACAGTAAAGCCCAAAGATTGGAAAATGTGGGTCATATTATTTGTTGCTTTGACAAGAAGAATGTGGTTTTTCTTTAACAGCTTACTCACGCATTGGCTCTGTCATCTGGCCTGTGAAAACTTGCATTATTAAGATTTCATTGTAATTGAAAGAAACACTTTCTCGCTTTCTCGAGGTAAGGGATAATAATGCAATATTGCTATAATGAGTGGGATTAACGTAATTCCATTGCGTAGCGAGATTTTTATTCTAAGAAAAATAAATGAAGCTTTACAACTTCTCTCAATTAACACATTAGCGGTTGTTATTGTAATAGAATATGACACTCTTCCTCCACGAATCCGTGGAGTCCGTGGAGTTCTTGATTAGCAATAAAGGTCTTCCCCGTTGTTGGGCTGCAATGGACTTGGCAGGTGAGATTCATTTCTTGTTGGCAATTTTTAGGCTCTGTTAATATTTTTTTCGAAAATCACGAAAAAGTTTCTCATTCAATCTGCTAAATTTATTTCAAAGCTTGCGTACAACAGCTGCATCAACCAATTCCCCAGCAAACTTTCCATATCTTATTGGCGCACTACTTTGCGTATCGTTTTAGAGAACTATTGACATTTCGTACAAATTCTAGCACTGTGATCGATTATTCCAAGACCAGTTTCCTCAGAGGATGGGAAATGTTGAGCTGAAAAAAAAATTTATTTTTCAGAAAACCATTCGAAAGAAAAGAAACATCACCTATGAAGATTTATTAGTGCAATCCAACGGTATGTAAACTTTAAAAGTTAATTTACTGTAACAAGATAATTTTTCACTTACCACTATCTGCAGGTTGTTCACTTTCTTCTGCTTCTGACGTTTTGCTGCTGGAAGTGACATTTTTGGTTTCTTTCTCAATAACATGCTGTTTGAGAATGATTTGAGACTTTATTTATAATCATATTATTCTTTTGTTTTTTCCAATGATCTTTGGAAAAATACATTCGATTTCAACAAAAACAATTCAATGAGATTTTTGTCTTTGCTATAAAATGACTCTACAGCACGAATAAAAAAAGATGGGAAAATTGTAGGACATTTTCCCAGAGAAGTTTCTCTGGTAAAAAAATTCATTCTGGATAGAGGAACGGTAATAACGGCTGAAATAATATCTACCGATGATCGCTAAACGTTCAACGTAGGCTGGAAATTCGGAAAGTGAAAGTGGTTATTCCACCTTCATTTAATTTAAATGTCCTTAAAAAGTACGAGGAGCTGGTCTAGGAGCTCTACTTCGAGCAAAGAAAGTGAAAAAATCCTTGAGAAATTTATAATGAAACGATCAACACCTTGACCATTAACTGTAGCAACTAAATTTTGCTGTTTGACGAAGAAGAATGCAATTGTACAGGATACAATCCAGAGACACCCGTGATACCTTTAAATGTAGTGATGTACTAAAGTAGACAGCCCAATCATTAGTATTGGTTAGGGAAATTGTCCACATTCAATCATATTATTATTATTATTGTTTTGATATTTCGCTAGTTTTTTGGAATTAAAAGTCACCCGAAACATTTTTTTTTTCACTTTTATTTGATATTAAAGCCACACATGCTAATTAAAATCGGTTACAAGTGAATGAATGTCTTATTTGATGTTTTTTTTTGTAAATTTTAGTACTAAAGTCGATTTACATATTAAATCACATAGACTTGTTTATTATAGGTGACATGTAGCACAAATATATAATGGAAATTCTATCGTCCCCATTAACACTGCAATCTATTGATAGGGGTGAATACCGGGGCATTAACCTGCAATGGAGTTTGTGCGTAAACACATTCATCAGCATATGCAGAGTTACTGTATTTCCAGTTATATTTTATATATTTTTAAATATTTTATTTCAAATCGTCACTGATTTTATTCTATATTAGATTGTATTCACTGGTTTATTTTTGTAATTGATTCTCTTTCATTGTAAAGGCAGAAGATTTATACCATAATTTTTGAAAACGTAAACGTAGTAAAGGTATTTTTTTAAATTTTTCTTTTATCAAAATTAAATTCTGGTAATTTATGTAGGCTGCTTGCCATTGTGGGGCGCTTGATTTATAAGGGTGTGAAGATTGCGTGGGTTCAAAAAATATCACGGCAAGACCATCAAAACTTCATTATCTTCATTATCATCATTTCAGACCGACAGAATGTGTTGCGTAATACTCAGTTTAAGTAAAAAAAAAAAAAAAAATTCTTGTCATGAAAAGATTTTTATTAATATTATTTGGTTATAATATTTTTGGATAATAATATCTTAATAAATGAATTCGTTGTATTGTGCTCATTGAAAATGGTTATCGATATCAGAGAAACCAAGAATGCCAAAATAGTATATATTGGAGATGCGTCGTAAGCGCATTAGAGAATAAGAAAATGAGAATGTTATATTTAATGTGGGGAACCAAAAAGTTGCCGAGTAAATAGTTCCAAAGAGCCGACGAGGCGAGTCTTGGAGTACTTATAACGTCCATTTGCGCCTGCGAAATTCTCTCAACCAAACAGCCCGACTCATTGCGTTGCATTACGCAACGATTTTTGCTCAGAAACTCGGAGATAAAAAAGAAAGTAAAATTCCTCCAGAAGTGGTTTTGTTCCGTGGTCAAACGTCCTACCACTGTGCCAACTCTGCTAAATTGCATGCCAAGCTACTATTAATACAAACAATTTTAATTAATTACAGACAATGACAATTACAGACATGCTGCCATAAACACTATAAACGGTAATCCACACTCACCTACAGGGGGATGCAACGATTGGTCTTCAAAGCCCAGTAAATGAGATACGTAAACAAATACATAAAAACCTTACAGAACCTGTTTGAAGAGTATTTATTCGGGTTGTTTTTGAACAACGAGACGTTATTAATAGACCACAAAAATTGACCTGTGAGGTCCATCTTAGACAAAAAACGGGTTGTCAAATTTGCACCAATTCCCAGGAATGTTAGACTACTCAAAATTAATGGCGACTGGGCCCAAACTTGGAACAACCAATTATATACCTTACGGCAATACTGTTAAATTTATCTTCGCCACTGACAATAATTTGAGGCTCCTCCAAAGATGTAGTGTATTTTATATTTATAGAACTTTTAAAACGGCTCCTTTACCATATGTGCGACTTTTTACATTGCATGCAGAGCACAACGGATACGTTTTTAGGTTAGCTGCCGGTCTTCTAACCAACAAAACGGAGTCATTCATCAAGAGTTCCAAAATTCTGATATTGACAGGTGCTACTTTCACTTCACTTCGACAAAGCGATTTAGAATCATGTTGTTGAAAATGGTTTGTGGAATGATTATCGTAATGACAACAGTCTTAGCAAATTGATAATGAAGATAATGGCTCTAGGGTTTCTACCCTTGCACCAAGTACTGCCATCATATATGGCACTTCGAAACCGCAGATCGACAAGAAGATTTTTACATCAATATGCAACCCTTCAAGTCTTTCTTGATTATTTTGAAAATACCTGTGTTCGTAACAATACCTGTGTTGGTAACAATACCTGTGTTAGTAACAATACATGTGTTGGTAACAATGCGTTATTTCCAATCTCAACGTGGAATATTTTTCAAAGACCAATGGCGTTCCGCACTAAGACCCATGTAGAACCGTTCCACCACTGATGTCGGTATCCTTCATCCCAACTTGTGGAAATTTATTAGAAAGTTGAAGGACATTCAACAAATTTCTGAAAACACGGTTGCACCCATGCGACTAGGAATCCGACTACCAGTTCGCCGTAAAAATTGGCACCCTTGGAAGACCACATAAACAATTTTAAAAGACTTCTGCAAAATGGAAATCTAAACGTAGAAGAATATTGGGACGCCATCCGCCATAACCACGTACAATTTTAGTGACTTTTAAATATTTTGTTACATATTTTCGTTTGTATCCATGTTTTATAAATGTGTTTTTTGTTATGTCATCTGTTTTCTCAAATGATTAGGAGAAAATCTATATGGAGATTTTGGATAGAGTGAACTATCAATAATTATTATGTACATTTACACGCTTTTTTTATAAGCAATATTTGACAAATTATAATTCTTGTAGTTGATAAATAATATTAGGGCTGTATCGTCATAACATTCCAAACATAAAACAACGGGTGAAAAATATCATTTCTGAAATTAGTTATGTATATTTCATTGAATTTGGCTTTCTGCTAGTAAAGAAGCAATAGAAAATATTACGCGACAACTGTGTATCGATGACGTGCATCGAAGTCTGACAACTGTGCATCGATGTTTGACAACTGGGCGTCGATGTCGGGCAATTAAGAAAAATTTCAGTTGTCGGACAACAAGGTTGTGGGTCAAATGGGTTTCCACTTGTTCGACAAACCAGTTATATGACTAAGTTAGAAAAACTGGGCTGTCGAACAAGTGGGTTGTCAAACAAGTGACCTACCACCAACATAAGTACTTGTTATCTCATTACTGATTTGGTGTATAACAGCATAGCTGTGATTATGCATATCAGATACTTCATGTTTCAATGTTTTTATACTTAGGTTGTTGAGGTAGAAACATTGGCTTTTCGGTTTCAATCATTTCGTGTAATAAATCATCTGTGATTGTGGATGGATAGGGTGGAGAACTTGATGGTGTTGTAGTAACTGATTGTGGATGGATAGGGTGGAGAACTTGATGGTGTTGTAGTACCTGATTGTGGATGGATAGGGTGGAGAGCTTGATGGTGTTGTAGTACCTGATTGTGGATGGATAAGGTGGAGAACTTGATGGTGTTGTAGTACCTGATTGTGAATGGATAGGGCGGAGAACTTGACGGTGTTGCAGTACCTGATGTTGCTATTATTGCTAAGTTAGTTGTTCCTTTTTTGGTTTAATTATCAAAGGAGATTTTGTAGAAGGTGACTTTCGCTCAGCTCTTTTATTAAAACTATTGTTCTCAGGGCCGTCACCAGATTAGTCTTTACTGTATGATGGCCCTTATTTCTAGCGTTTAACTGGTTACTCTGACTGTTTCATTTATTGCTTTATTAACCTATATTACATATAAAAAAAAAATTGTGTTTTATTTTCATTTCTGATATAGAAAAGATTTCATTTTATTTGTTTTGTAGATTAAGACTAGGAAATACCCCAGGGAGTAATTTCCATATCGCATGCCATTTCTTTTTATATCATGATGACACAAAACAGTACTAGAAGTAACATCTTTCTTATTGTTTATTTTTATTAGGTTACACTAACGATTAAATTCTGGAGGAAATGAAGGAAACTTAAAAAAATGTATTTCAGTAAGCTAAACCGTCGGTGTTGTAAAATTTATTATCACGTCCAAATGATTCGCATTCCTTATCTCTTCTTTTTCTTCTTAGCTTCTGACGGATGTTGGCTGTCATGTTATTTTTTTAATGATATGATCAGCCATCACTTGAGTAGATTTTCAAAAGTATTTAGACATTGAGAAACAGCCTTTCTGATCAAAACCTTTATAAGTATAAACGCGATTCAACTTTAGCCTTGTTCTGGTGTAATGTTTATATATCAAAATATATCTCGTAAATGGAGTATTGTCTACCAAAACATTTTGAATTCCCTATGAAATTCTTAAGAAATTCATGGTGTTACACCAGGCGAAGTCATAACAGAGAAATACTTTCTTCTTGCTTTAAGTCTTCACACACAAGCCAGTCGAAAAACGGTGGCTCAGATAAATAAAAAGTTAGGTCACTTTTAAGTTATCCCTTAATCTGTGAAATTGAAACTGTACAAGCTCGAGTGGCACAGCTCATGTCGGTGAAAGCAGCTCCATTGCTTACTAAGCCTCTTAAATTATTTTTTATGACGTTCTTTTGGTAAATAGCGATTACAAAGTTGTCAAAACGGTCAATGATATATCTCCCACCATTAAATTGGCTAGTGACTGAATTTGAAACATTTTGTAGATATATAAATTACGTCATATTATGTTAGGAGAAGGAACTTTGGCGGGAAGAAAATTTATTTATTAATTCAAGGTGGCATAGAGATTCCCTGCAAAGTGAGAGTAAAGATTTTCAGCACAGTGATTAGTCTTTTGGTAACAGAGAAGTCCATACAACTTGTATAGGAGTTATATGCAGAACCTCTGAACGAAGTGACTTTGGGTTTTTTCTAGCATGCTGAAGCTGCCGATAACACTTTTTTGCCTGTAGTACCGAGTATTGCTCGTTCACCGAGAAAAAACAGTAAAGAAAAAAATATTCAAAAGTTTTTTGATCAAGTTGAAGGAAGTAGTAACCAACCTGAATGAACATCAAACGAGGAAAAAAAGACAAACAAGACAATCGTGTTAGTGTATTAAATATCCTTACATGTAGTTTGAATAAGACAGAAAGGAAAAAAATAATGTTAACCTTACACATTTCTTCTTAGTTTGTATTCTTACATAACCCGACTTATTTTGTTTGCATTCTTACACACCCCAACTTATTTTGTTTGCATTCTTACACACCCCAACTTACACACCCCAACTTATTTTGCTTTCCTTGAAACTTTCACACATTTTTGACAGGCGTGAGAAGATCAGGGCGGATAGAAGAATATGATAAACAAAGAAAAATTAAGACGAAAAAAAAATATGAATAAATAACTTTAAATAACTTTCGCGGGAATTTGATTTATCGGATTTCAAAAATCTTTAATTTTGGCGGGAATTTAAATTGACGTATTTCGTGCGATGGAACATGGCAACGTCGAGGTTTTTCCTCAAATAATTGGTGTTATTACAGTAATATCTATCGACAATGGTAAAAGTTTTGATGTCGTAAACACCGATGATTCGTATTTGCAGAGGTTGTAACCTCAAGGAAACATTGAAGAAAAAGAACCGTGAAGGCTATGCAGATTGGAGAAACAGTCACATGTGCAAATATAATTGCATAGATATGCTTGTGGAATGGAAAGTATCGGTTCAAAACGAATTTTTGAACGCTCAATTATTCAATTTTTCGAATGTTCAATTGAAAAAAATATGTTGCGTTCAAAAACTTAATTGCGTCAGGCAATGCCAAAAGTGGTTCGGAACCCTAGCCTACCCAACGATTACAATTTGGTGTGCAAGTATGATGCAGCATAAACTTTTAACATAGGCAGAAAGGCCAGTGTGCTAGTATATGACAATCTGAACATGATATCTGGGTTATACATACATTAAAAGGTATTTTTTAATTTGATGAGTTCAACCTGTTACTGGTAAAAATAGGTCAAATTAATGTGAAAGTCATTACACTTAAAACATAGGTCATAGCATGACCTATCCACAAATAAAAAAAGCATCTTATCAATATTTACCATTCGGCAGTTTTTTTGGCTTGTGTAAGTACAAAATAAATTTAATTTCCCTAGCAACCGGTTGCCATAGCAATAGGTGACATTTTCTATACCCACTGTTATTTATTTGTTATATACTCTTTTAACATTCTCATTCTCTCACCGACTGACTTTTTTTTTTTTTATTTTTAATTTTAAATATTTACCTTATATGTGTTATATATTTCTATTTCATAACTCTAATACAAATATGTCCATTAGTGGGGGTTTCCTCTTATGACTCCAAAGGTCACCTTACTGAAGCATTTGAAATCTCAAGTAAAAATGATACCACCATCTAATGTTCAACTCACAATAATTGACTTGATGTTTCATTTACATCTACAGAGCAACTTCCCAAAAAAATATTAGTGCTGTGCTACGTTATATGTTTAAAGCAGTTTTTGCATAAAGTAGTTCAACTATTCATTAAGTCTTCGATAAGACAATATCACCACCCATAAAAAACTGTGAGCAAGATTCAAGAACAACAAACCGAAGAACAGAATTTCATTGAAATACTAAACAGAATCAAAAACGACCTCTCAAATGATTATAAGCTCTACGAAGCGACGAATTTAAAGAAGATCTTGTTCGTTTTCTCATCAAAAGTTTCAATGGGAAGCTGACTCGCGTATGATTTACCATCTTACTTCAGCAACAGCGGACAGTGATGTGGTGATTCGTACATCAGATACAGACGTACTTGTTTTTGCCATTGGATGTTTTGATACAGTTTCAAATCTGAGCATTTGGTTGGAGGTTGGACTTTATACAAAAAATACTTTAAGATGCATAAGTGTGAACCAAACTTGGAAATCGACTAATGTTTAACTGGGTATCATGGGTATCGGGATGCGATTACACTGCTGCGTTTAATATGAAAGGTAGAGTGATGACTTTAAAGTTGCTCGCAGAGAACGACAAAGAAGAATTCGGTGGTCTTGGGATTGAAGAGAATGTAGACGAAAAAGTGTTCAAAAAATTCGAAGATTTCGTTTGTAGAATGTAAGTTTCTAAATAGAATAAATATGTAAATGAAGTTTGATTTGAAAAATTTCTTGAAAAATACAAACCGAAGAAAGAGGATAAAACATTATCTTTTAATAAAGTAGATGGCAGTTATTTAACACCTTGCTCACGTTTTCTAAGTAAGTAAGTAAGTAAGTAAGTAAGTATTTATTCTGCCACAAACAAATATACATTAGCTATGAAAATTACAAAACAACAGAAAAAA
>JAUZNK010003710.1:0-10777 GCA_035046665.1 Euphysa ruthae | reverse complement strand
GTTTTTTTTAACTTTATGTGCTTTTCTTAGAAATATATTTTGCAACATAGTCCTTGTAATTATGGTAAATGTAGAAGAAGGGATCAACACACAGGGAAATATGGCACTGTGAACATTGATATGAGGTTTCACGCCCAGGCCTATTATGCCTTACACCTCCTTTTTTATCAACTGAGCGTTCAGCAGAACTACAAACTTTACAACCATGACAGATTCGATTTTTCAGGTTAGTAGAAACAATTATTTCAATGAAATGGTAACCTAATAATCGTTGAACTGACAAAATATCTGTGGGGTTACGGGCTATAACAGGAGGAGTGAGATTAGCCTTTTGAATCATTTGCTTCACAACAGCAACACGAAAATCTGCCTGTGATGGTTTTTTTTAACCAATTAATTTCAGCCTTAATATATAGATATTCACCAGTGAAAAATTTAGACTGCGAAAAAGCACTTTTTTTCCACCACTTCAGAGACCTGGAAAAAGCAGAGTATTTCAATAATTGAAATATTGCACCCATATATTTATTGTAGTTATGAACTACATAATGCTTGTAGATATCTTTTTTTTGTTTTCCAATCCTATTTTCCTGTATCTACCATTTTACAGCTGTATGCAGTAGACAAAAGTGTGATATGCTTTCTGTCCAAAATATGTAACACCACCATACTGTTTTCATGTATGATGTTGTGATGACTTTTCACTTTGAGCTTAGAAGAAACAAATTTCTTGGGCAGCTCTTTTCGTCGGCGAAAATTGCCACGAGTACCTTCATTGACTAGAAGGTTATAAACCAGACCTGGAGAGGTGTAAAAATTATCCATGTATATTACATATCCCTCCTTTTTATAGGGCTTTAAAAGATTCATGACAGTGTTATATGTTTTCCCATAAACCAATTCTCTAGGTTGACCGTCTGTTTTACCCACATATAATTCAAACATCAAACATTAACCATTAGATGAGTCACAAACTTTGAATGTTTTCATTCCGTATTTGTCAGGTTTATTGGAATTAAAAACTTTGAAATGTACACTTTAAATGAATTAATACCTTCATCAATTGCAATATGTTTCCGTGGTAACCAAACATTTTGAAATCGTTCTTGAATAATACACAAACTTTTACCCAGTTTTTTTGCTGGGCGATATCCGGGCTCCCCTTTTGCTGGGTAATCTTTAGGGTCAACGCAGTGAAGAAATGATAAAATGTTAAAAAAGTATGCTTGGACAAGACTGATCTTGGAAATGATGTGGAACAAACTGGGTCAATGGAGCAATAATGAGTCCTTTTTTACGATGCCCATATAAAAAAGTTAAGGCAAAGAAAGCACTAAATGATTCTCATTCATGCCATTTTCAGGCTGATAATTGAAATTTGAGTATGGTTTTAATGTTTTTTTTTCTAGTAAATAATCAAAGGCGTACATATTTGTTTCCATTGTAATACTTTCATACAATTCCTCAGTTATTAAATAGATCTAAATAATCCATCTCAGTGGTTTTTTCAGGCATTTCAATATCAATTCCTGGTAAAGCTGTAAATAATGGGTGAACATTGTCTCTAAAAACAATATCCTCACCTACCCATTTGTTGATATCAAAACCAGGAGGGATGTTATTAGATTTTTTAGAAGTGGGAGCAGAATAGACTACATCATCATCTGAAGAAAAAACAATGTTTTGATTTTCTTCATTTTCAGAGTCTGAAGAAGCATAAAAATCAGATTCCTCCAGTTTAAATCAACATCGCTATCTTCTTGGCAGTTTAATTCGCCTTCATTTTCATTAAATTGACAAGAAACTGTAGAAAAAATAGAGATTGCTAAGGCGCGTTGCATTGGAACAGACTTATTTCAGATGACTGACTAAACATGACATAAAAAATACCTTCTCTGTCCCTCTTAGATAAAAAATGATTTCTTTTAAAAAATCAAGAAAACTTAAAAATTTTGTTTCCTCAATGGTTTTGAAATAAATTTTTAATACCTTTCTATTGACCTATCACCCTACAATTCACTTTTCTCAAAACCTTATAACTAATCCTCTCATCTATTTAATTTTGATTTAAATTTGTTTTGTTTGCAAGACTGAATACTTCTCCTAAAATATATGTATAACAAAAACGATTGACTAGGATGGAACGAGTAGTAATATAATTTTTATAAAATAAATGTTTTAATATAAAGTATTTACTGGAAATAATATCAGAATACATAAAGTATTAACTTAATGTTAAAACTTAGCTATTAAAGAATCAACTTGACAGAACATAAAAAATCTCAACAGGAATTTTAAAAATTATTAACTCATAGTAGTTCGCACCTTTTTGTAGGAGAAATTATTTAGATTTTTTTCTAAAAAGAGATACAAACTTGAGATCTTTGAATTCTACTGGTGCATTTATGTTCCAGATATATGAACCTATTGTTCTTTTAGCCTTATTTGTTCTGCAATAACCATGTCAGCCACGTATCTTTGTGTCAAGGAAAACAAATGCTGAGATTGCAGAAAAACAAAACCATGTTTGACACTTACTTTTTAGTACTAGCAAAAATATTACAAGTTTACAAGTAAAACTGTCATCAAAAACAAAATTTTCACACATGAACACAGTGATAACGAGTTAAATTTTTTTTTAAAAAAAAACTAAATAAAAAATATTAAATTTCGAATTATTTCTTCCATATTTAATTCTTGCTCATTCTTTTCTACCCTTAAGGTAATTTCAGGAAAATGACACCACAATCCTGCACATAACATATGTAAAGCCCTGGATTGTTTGGTTTTTGATGATTAAACCCTTTCAATAAATAAATATTTTATAATAATTTCAAGCTTCATCGCCCAAACTTTTAAGAATGATATCATCATCATGTCGCAACCATTGATCAATATCTTAATTGATTGCATTGTTTGATTGTCACGTCAGATAATCATTCTGTCATATGACATCATTGTTTCATTTAAACTAAAATCATTGGATTTTAAAGTAATATTAAATCAAGTGAAACCTGTTGACAAAAGCAAAATAAAAATATCCATCAAAATAGTATTGGGAATTTTTACATCTAAAAGATGAAGCCCTGTTATTTCCCTAAAGCGATTGCAAAAGTTTGGTTATGTATATGTGAAAAAAGCTTCATATACCTCAACAACATCAATATATCTGCGTTATAAATATATATATACAGGAAGAATAACCATATTTTTTCAATGTAATGAGGATATAAAATATGTCCATAAAACATTTCAGCCTAAAAATACATAAAAATAGTTATTTGTTATGTTGTCTCTTCTTGAATCCTTGGACTGCTTCTTTTCGCACATCATCTTTGGCAAGCTTTTGTTTGTTGTTGAAGAAAATGTTGATGATGATTTTTGATACAAACTTAAAGCCCGATTCCTTATGATGTTCACATGTGAACCGACATGCAGGCAAAAATTTCCTTAGGGCATAAGTTGATGATATTCTAATGGGTTTTAGCAACTTCAAAAGTTTACCTTCAACCAATTCAAGCACAGAAAAACTTGAACAAACAAATTCAGCATAAGGTTTAGAAGGTACTGTAAGACCTCCTCTGGACATAATGGACAATTAAGAATCATTTTTGAGGTCTTCATCACAAGCTGATAAATGATTGGAACAAGAAATACTTTTCGATCTTTTCTTCAACTTCTTGGATATGTATCCAGAAATTGTAGTTGCCACTTCAGAGCTATGAGAATCAAGGGATGTATCAGTGTGATCATTGTTGTAATTTGTTAATAACAAAGTAACATCTTCAAAGGAATATTTTTGCTCTGTTTGCAGATCTTCCGAAATACTGATATTTTCTTTTATCAATGATCTGCAAGCTAGGATCTTCTCAGAGTTAAGACCTCGTAAACTAACCAGGAATCTTCCTCCACTCATTTGCCGCTATTGTGAAAATCTGCTTTCAATTGGGTCACTCTGAAGACGTCCTGTCAAAACAAAATCAAATCAATCTTTTAATAATTCATTAATTAAAAGTGCATGTGCTTGAAGTGTCGATGATAAGGCTGAAGAAGTTTGTTTGGTAAGGGAAAAAAATGGGCATTGTGACCAAATATCTACCTAATCTGCTAAATATTGATAAAAAAGATTGCGTTAGGTGAAAATCTCTGCTTTGAATTGGCAATTGTCCACCATGTATCAATGAGTGACAAAAAGTTTGCTAGATCTTTCCTTTCTGGGTAGTAACTTTTCACAGCTGCAAATGTTGACTCATGAAATAGAGCTAAAGCAAGTGGCACACTTTGTTTGTTGTTATCAGGGTGCAACACTTGATATGTTATTTTGGGTGCTTTCCTTAAATTAGCTTTCAACATTTTATCGTTGTCATAAGCATTCTACAAATCTCTCCAGGATATAGTCCTGTCCAGCTGGACAGTGAATTTTGGAAAAAGGTTCATCAAAATTAAATTCAGGAAAAACAAATTTTTTAGAATTCAAAAGTTTGTTTCTAACATTTTTAAGCAGATGCAGGGTATCAAAAAACAAGTATGTCTTTTTTCCACTATTGTTTGGATATTCAATATAAAGATGGCTGCCTGACCTAAATTTTTTTACTAGCACAGAAAAAGCATTCACATTTGAGGAATGATTATCGGTAACGTTTCCTCTTACACAAAATCCAGCTCCTGTCAAATGTCCCAGAGTTTCTGTCATTTTTTCAGCTAACCACTTACCAGAGTAAATGACCTCAGGAATGGCCTGAACTATATAAGGAACTGACTTCTTTAGGCGACAACTATAAAGGCAACTATTCCTTTGTAAAGATTGCCTTCATCATTTGCACCAATAAACTCACCATTTTGGTACTGTGATGCTTTTTGTACATACATATTAAATCCTTAAAAATATCACCGTTTTCATACAAAATTTTCAATGCTTTTTAGAGTCAACAGCACTCTGTTGAATTTTATTTAGCAGGGTAATCGATAGAAAAGGAAATTTATTGAGGACTAATTTGTACGCTTGTAATGAAGTGTATCTCAGAAGCACACCATAACGTATCATTGCAGCAGAGTACGATGGTCTACCTTTTGGATGGTAATACTTTCTCTTGTTTAGTTCATCCAATAAAACATGACGATTATCTAATATTATATAATAAGACAAAAATTTCCAATATATTCTTTCTGGTAAGTTTTGCATTGTTATTTCAAACAAACCATTCTGGTAATGGAACCGGTAAGCCATTAAACTGTAAACTAACATGGAAATCATTGTCAACTCGGACAGACTCAAATACCTCAGGAAAGCTATTTTCATCAAAATCAAGCTTATAAAATAATGCAAATCTATCAGATTTTCTAAAATTAAATCCATGAGGTGCTGCAGTTTCATTGAGATCGCCCAGAGAATCATTACTTTTGAAATGTGTAAGTTCATCGTTCTGAAAAATTATTTTCCATGGAGATTTTCTCATAGTACATGCTGTTGGTAAACAAGTTAGTTTTTCTAAAAGCTCTTTTGAAAAAATTGTTGGTACTTTCCTTTGTTCTTGAACTTTTCCTCAAAATGAAGTTCACATAAAACTGAATTTTTAGAGGGAATCCAATCCTTTCTGTTGATAAATCTCACCCAAACTGTATTTAGATTTTCATTGGTTAATGGAAAATGAATGTTGTTTGCGTTGTAACCAGTGCTACATTTGTTCACCATTTTGAATCTATAAAAATTTTTCAAACTAAGTTTCACTCTTGCGTGCCACAATCTTGATTATATGATACTATTGGAATTCTATCATATTACATCAGCTTTATTAAAACCAAACTGACCCTATTGAGAATGAGATGATGGACACCTGTTAGAAGGTTTTAAGCTTTTTTTAAAAAAAAAAAACCCTGAACATGACCAAATGGAAATACTACCCTATCCAAAATGCTTCACATAATTTACATTGACAGAAGAACTGTAGTAATATAAGGTAGTTTTGTTCTTGTACATGTTACTGTGTGTCATACACATTACCATACACATTGATACAGGCTACCATTGTTAAAATAAGCTTTTAGAGAAAGTCTAGTCTAGCTACAGCAGTTATAATATGATTTTTTATAAAAAAAGTATTATATTCTTTTTGTAACAAGTAATAAAATGATAACATGGCACTTCCATGATGAGAGCTTCCTACTAAAACAAAGTGGCAATGTGCGGGTGACAAAGTGCGGGTGACAAAGTGTGGGTGGCAAAGTTCAGTGTTACACGGTAGCATATGAATCTTATGTTATTTTTATGTATACCTTAATGAGTATGAAAACATAATTTTCATCATTAGGATACAAATGAATGCAAGGGTGAGATAATATAAACAAGGCTAGGAAAAGAAATTTGAAAAAAAAACAAAAAAGTACAAAAAAATTCAGCCCAATTGCCTCTTGACAATCTTGATCAAAACTATTGGAATTCTATCATAACACATGAGCATTTTTGCTCCCCTTAATCATTGTTGAGTTGTAATAGAGCCAGCTAGCAAACATCACAACATTGATTATGGGGGAGGGGGAGCATGGCCTACTAAAATGCTCATGTATTTTTATAAATATATATATTTAGTAAGCCATAGGGTGAGTTATAACTCATATTTACAATAAAAATAGAGAATTCCATTTAGTGCTGGCCAAGTTTTTAGATAGCTTATTATATAACTAGCGAGCTACATATATTTTATATTAGCGATAACACAAGGAATAATCTAAAATATATAAGTCACAAAGTCACAAAACACCATCTAAAATCAATACTTTAAAAACAATTTTTCACAAATTTAAAAACAGTTGCTTCAACCACCATTTCGACTTTTAAATCACAATAACTATTTCGCATGCGTGAAAATATAGGCCTCTCAATTTTGGCCTCTAAAATGTGACATATTTGGCCGTGTATTTAGTAAGCCGTGGCTGTATACCAAACAATATTTCGCTAACTGGCGCATTTAAAAAAAAATCTTAAAAAATGTAAAAAGAAATTTTGAGGATTTGATTATTTTAATGGTGGGCCAACACCAACACAAATAATTTTTTGAACTAATTTAATACAGGGTCCATGGGTAAAATATGCTATCTTCGATAAATTAAAAGAAAAAGCAAAAATAAAATTGGAGAACCAGGGCATCGATCTACATACCTCTTGCATGCTAAGCGAGCGCTTTGCCTTTGGACTAGAACTTCTTCACAATGTATATTAAAAAAAAACTATATTACGATATTGTTCAATTTGTGCATTGTTTAAAAGTGCCAATCAAAAACGATATCACTGCTTAAAACCCACCAATGAAAATCTTTAAAATATAGATATTGTTCTGTCAAGTTGTTTTACCGGTCCGTCAAGTTATTTTATAATCTTTTGATGGCAGTTGGCATAGAGGTGATCAATGAAAATGCTTCATTAAAAATGTGTAAATTACCGTAGGAAATCCGTAAAATAATTGTAAAAATAAGGAATTTAAGGCTATTATTATAGAGGTTATTAATATTTTTTATTTTATTATTATAGAGATACATAGTAAGAAAACAAATTGAGTATGTCCATTACTCATTTAGTACATAATAAGTAAATAAAATGAGTATCTCCATTGTTTATTTCATATATATTAAGTAAACAAAATGAGTATCTCCATTATTTAGTTAGTACGTAGTAAGTAAACAAAATGAACATCTCCATTATTTATTTAATACATAGTTGAATAAGTAAATAACTTCCAACTTACAAAAGGTCCTTCAAAAACAAACTTTACTGGGTTAAAAATCTTTTCTCCATTTTTTTTTCCAATTTGTTTTCCATAACCAGGAAAATCAAATGAATCTTGACCAAGGATGTAGGTTTCTAAGGAGTAAACACACTTCTTTTTTTCATCGACAGGAAATGTTGTGAAACAGAGCTTAAACCAGTGCTCACACTCAAGAAAGCACCATAAGCTCCCCAAGTTATCACAGCAATCACCTATGTAATCTTTCGAAAGAGGGTTATGAAATTGTGTAAATTGAACAGACACTTCAGTTTTTGCAGAAGTATACTAAAATACAAAAAAGAATTATTATGATTTTAAACTTTGGTTCAAAAAATCAAATATGTTTATTTTCCTATAATTTAGTAGATTAAAGCTGTGATGTTTTTTTGTTATACTATACTGTCAGCATAACATCTTTTTGCCCATTTAGTATTTTATACATTTTCAGTTTTCATTTTAAGTTTATTTGCTCATTGATTACATTTTAGTTGTGTGTATTGACTATGCTTGCGTTATTTAGTGTACAGCATATTCTTTAATAAATCAAATTAAATATTCTATGTAGCTTATGTTGAGGTTTGAAGTTTTGTCAAGTGAGTTAGGAAAATATCGACTTTTTTTCTGTGTGCTGCATTACACCATAATTATTTTAAAGTTTCTCAATAATGCTGTCAATTAGGTTTAAAAAATATCCATCTAATAGAAGAAATTTTATTGTGCGGTTTAAAATTTATCTTTTTTTTTAAAATAAATATTCAAGCAAAAAATTTAAATGGACAATGATAGACTGAATGAATATTTCTAAAATAAAAGAAAAAAATGAAAGAATTTGATATAGACTGCCCTAAATCTAAATTTGAATCTTAGTGTGATACTGATTCATTCCTATAGATCATATCATTCTCATAGAGCACTGGTTTGATTTGTTCAGGTGAACTAGCAGATTACTTCTTTCAAATATGATCTTAGATGAAAGTGGGACTTAAAAAGAAATTCCTTCAAAAAACTGCCATTAAAAACTAAACATTATAAGAGATGGTAAAATATCAGATAAAAAATTTTTTTTGATAACAAACTAATTTTGGGCCAAAGTGAAAAAGGTGATGGGAGAGGGGAGGAATTAAAAGCTCTAAAAAAAAACGAAGCTAAATTGTTGCTGAAATATAAAGTGGTGAGGAAGAAAAAAAATACAGTTATCACCTTGGCATTAGTACATCTAGAGCAACCCTGCAGAAGAAAATATAGTCATTAGTAGTACGCCTAAGAGCAAATCCTGTAGAAAAAAAATCCCATCATTCTACTTTCTTTATCTCTTCTTCCACATGATGATAAAAAACATGGCAACTAGCCATTTCAACATGATTTGTCATGTAATATTAATATTATATAGCCCAATATATAACCTGAGAGCATTTTAATGCAATACATGCAATAATAGTAATTATATATGCAGTATAGTAGTACTATTTCTTGGGTTGATTGGTATAAAACTTTGAGACAATATTGGTTAGTAAAAATTTCTAATTATAACTCAAGTAAAAAAATAACTAGGGAAACCTCTATTTTAAATGTTCAATACCATGTAAAATACAAGCGAATACCTAAATCAGCTTTTAATACTAAAACAGTTCACAGGTGGATGCACCCCAAAACACGCGAAAGTAGAGGGGTTCATAATTTTCTCTAGGATCGAATTATGGAAACTTTTCATTACGATAATGGAAGATGAGCCTAAAATAGGCTCTTCCCGGTAGGTATGGTCTCTTTGGTCTTTAATGGCTTCTTGTACTAGCTTGTTGAAGTTTATCATTTTTTCGATATGCACCCCAAAAACCACGCGGACTAAATTTTCTATAAATCAAGAACGGTATATAGTTGAAACTTGATTTTTTGCATTACTTAGTTATAATAAATTGCTCTTAAGATGATATATCCTTTGCAAACTTATGTTTTACAGAAACCCCCTAAGTACTACAAAAACCACGTCATATGCAGCACCCCAAAAACCACATGAGCTTTTTGAAAATTTACAAAAATGTGTGATAAAGGCAAGTAAAATGATTATTAGGGAGTGATATATGATAGTTTCTTTGTTACATTAACATTCAAAAGGTCTAGCAAACTGACTTTAAGTGCATTGATGAGCCCAATACATTATTACTTATTATTTTCAGCACTAGATTTATCAAAAAATATGAAAACACAATTCAAGTTGAGAGTATGCTCACGACGCTCTAGAGGCAACCCATCTACAAAAGCTGAAGCTGAGGTCATCAGAAAGTCTATGTTTGACAAAAACCAGCAGTTAGCTGAAGCTGTTGCCTGGTGCAAGGAGAATAATGCAAAGGGGTCAGGCAGCATTACGAACTGGACAATTTCCTTTGATAAAGGACAGAGAGACTATAAATCAATTACATGAGAAGATTATCAACGGCCAGGAGAGAAGTTATTGCATGATATTAACTCATGACGAGGAAGAGTGTGTAGTGACCTATCTGAAGAACAAAAACAGATACATGCAGGCAGTGAACAAGAAGCAGCTGGAGAAAATGATATTGGACATTCTGCGTATCAGAAAGTACACTAATGCGTTCAAGGGAGGTCGAAAGTACCAAAAGTTGTCGAACAATGCCATATCTGCTCTGAAAAAAGGAAAGTAAGTACCTATTTGTATTATTGCTGATCCTATTCATGATCTTATTCACTTTTCAGTTTGATCTAGAAAATTATTAAAGGATCTAGATTTAGAAAGAATTTTAAACATCTTAATTTTAAAATTACTCCATTACACATTTCATAGAGCCAAGGAGGATATTACAAAGAACACGGGATTCCCTCATTCCTCCCAATAGAGAAGAAGACCTTGTCGGCAAGTGGTATGGTGGTATGGTGTGGCATTAGAGACGAAACAATTCAGCATGCTTTTCATCAGCAAAATCTTGCGGCGTTTCTTGAAGGACGAAGAGGGGCCAGTTGAGTCACTGGAAATCAGATGTTTGAAGAACAAGATTGGGTCT
>JAUZNK010003709.1:0-10778 GCA_035046665.1 Euphysa ruthae | reverse complement strand
CAACCTAAAAGTACTACTCTTTCCAAGTTCACTTCTCAACAAAATCAAGCAATGAGAATAATCTTCTTTAGACCATAATATAACTGAGCTTGTAACATCCTTTATTTTACTAGTAAAATTCTCCACTTTCATGAACTAATTCAATATTTAAATAACCGTATCAAATATAGTCATAATTTGAGATCAGTAACTAATAACAGCCTAACTGTGCCACTTATAAACAGACCATTATGGTATTAACTCAATTACTTTTCAGTGCATTCTTTCATAGAATATCCTCCCTAACAATCATTTAAAAAAAGTTTCTATCCTGTTAGGTTCTAAGAACCCATTGTATTCTCTAAGACAAAGTTTTATCATTATTTGAATAGCTACTCTGCTGATGCATATATTCCATGTTAAATTTTATAAAGATATATATATATATATATATATATATAATCAGATAAACGTAGCCACAAACTGTATATTTTAAGTAATTTTTATTCTGTAATCTATTTATACTCAATGCCGTTAGAGTATATTTTGTAAATGGCTTATTGTGATTGTGTCCTTAGTGTTTCGAAACTCCATATGAAATTTTGATAGTTTTGGTTTACGCAACCTACTTCTTTACCTTTAGCATTTCACTATTTGTAATGTGCCAATACTTTTAATGAATGTTGAAAGTGTCTATTCTTGTGGTATGAGATACTAATAAACCTTATTTATCAATAGATATTTTTATTACATATACACAGTATAAATATATACATGCATATATAATTTTATTATTTTTAATTATTGTGTTGCATCTATATATTTCAAAACATGAAATATATACTTTGAATTCTAAATTATCACTCATTTTTCAAAATAAAATATTTTTTCCTTGGTTTGCATATTTGTTTAATCGAAATTATCGTTTTTAAAAATTCCCGCGCGATTCGTTATGTGTATTTTGCCCAACAAATAAGCGATAGAAAACCGTGTATTAACCGTGTATTACATACGTTGAAGGGTAAAGGTGTTTCCCGTTTAATTTTTTCATACTCAATAGGTTTTCTTCTGCTACGAAATACAATTAACTCGGTTTTACTTATATTTAGGGAAATTCTGTTAGCATTTAACCAGTTAGTAATACCTCTGAGATATGAATTAACCTTTTTACGTATAACATTTATTGGCTTGTTTACATAAAAAAGCTTCGTGTCGTAAGCAAAGTGATGTACTACAGAATGTTTAACTGATTGATTAAAATCATTAATATAAATTAAAAATAATAAAGGACCAAGTACAGACCCTTGGGGGACTCCGAATTCCATAGTTTGGATAGAAGATTTAAAACCATTTATTGTTACGAACAGATTTTTTAAAACCCCACGAGCACCATAATATTCAAGTTTAGAGATAAGAATATCATGATCAATGGTGTCAAAGGCTTTTTGAAGATCGATAAATATTCTACATGCAAAATTGCCTGTATCTAATGCTTCGCGTATTTTCTCAGTAATGCTTATTAATGCATGAGAAGTGGAATGTTTAGATCGAAATCCAAATTGAAGCTCAGAAAGACAATTAAAAACATTCAAAAATCCATATAATCTTTCATACATTAATTTTTCAAGTAACTTACTGATATCTGAATAGCGGTGAGATAGGCCTGTAATCTTCACATATTAGTTTAGAGCCCTTTTTAAATAAGGGAGTAACTGAGGATATTTTAAGTATATTTGGGAAAACTCCAGCAGAAAATGATAAGTTAAATAGACGGCATAAAATAATAGAAATTTCACTGTTGAGATGTTTTACAATGACTGTTGGTATACAATTTGGGCCAGAGGCTTTGCCATTTTTTAAGTTCAAGATGAGATTAAAGACCTCAAAGCTATCAGTTGGGAAAAAAACATGCTACTTACATTTGAATTCTTGAGGTATTTTGAGAAATTAATATGAGAAGAATGAATTTTAGATTGTAGAGATTTTGCAATAGATGAAAGGTAAGAATTAAATAGCAATTTGAGAAGGTTCTGTTATGGATATAATTTTTCCATAATGCAAACAAACAGAAAAAATTGTAAATAATAATAATAAATATTTTAAAATACTACCACACTCATCTGCCACGTCTATAAATAATGAATCTGTTTCTCATAGAAATGTTCAAGATATGACACCGCCTAATATTACTCATAGCTATGTTACTGACTAGAGAATTATTGATGCTGAATTGATCGTCCGCATTTTCAGCAAACTTTTATGTCCAGAATGCAAATGTCCAGTGGTGACACTTTCTGGAGACAAATCCTTATGTAAAGGAATGGCGTCACACCCGTTGGTAAAGGGTAGTTGTGGTTATAATTTAGGTTTTAAAACATCTAAAATAGCTGAAAAATCTTTTGATATAAACAATAGATTCGTGTACACAACGAGAACATTCGGCCAAGGTCACGCTGGATTAGGAAAGTTTACGACGACACTCATTAATGAGCCAAAGTCTATGACGAGAAACAATTTTGGGAAAAACTGTAACCAAATTATCTCAAGCAGCAAAGCTTGTAGCAGACAAAACTATAGGAGATGCTGTATAAGAACTCCGGGGTGATGTTATAAATCTTGTTGGTGTTGATATCTCTATTGATGGAGTTGGCAGAAAAGTGTTTTATTCTTTAATAACGGGGTCACCGCTGCTTTGTCGATTAAAACCGGAAAAGTTATCGATATCGAACCGATGAGTAGAATATGCAAAGGCTGTAAATTAGCGGTAGACAAAGATTTAAAAAAACTGGAGTCTTCAGCCTGGAAAAACTGTCATATCTGTAAGTGAAACTACACCGGATATGCTGAAAATACGGAAATGATAGGCACAGAGCGTATATTTAACCGTTCAATAGCAAAGTACAATTTACGATGCACTCAATACCTTGGTGATGGGGACAGAAAAAGGTACCATCAAGTGAAAAATGTTTACCAAGGTATAGAAGTTATTAAACTATACTTTATTGGTCATTTCCAAAAACGAATTTGTTCGCGGTATCGGAACTTAAAAAAAACTATTAAAGGGTTAGGCAGAAGAGGTTGATTAACAAACGCCACTGTTGATCCGCTTCAAAACTACTTTGGTGTCGCTATCAAGACAGAACGTTGGAGATCTTGAGAGTATGCGAGCATCTGCATTAAGATGTTTCTTTCAATTAGTATCTTCAAAAACAAACAACTTGCACTACCCACACTGCCCCACTGAAAAGAGTAGCTGGTGTAAACACAATAGAGACAAAGCGAATGGTATCAATGAGTACAAGCCAGGTCCCGGTCTACCCTTAAATTTTATTACGAAACTTAAGCCTATTTATTTGGAATTAGCTTCAGATAAGTACCTTAAGCAATTGTTGCATGGTAAAACCGGTGTAAATTGTCTCATTTATGTGCTTTCCTAGTTACCGTTAACCGAAAAAAATTTTTTTTGTTCTGTTTTCCTAATTTTCAACATATAAATTCATGGTTGGCATAGCTTCTGTTTAAAATGCGTCTTTCTCAAAAAAATCTTAAGGGGGCTTACCCCTTAGCAAAACTAGAAAGATTGGCACCAGGGATATTTCACTCCAAGGAGGGAATGAAATATCAGATCCGTTAACTATAGCCATTAAATTTATCTCCTTTCAAGCAACTCTTGCAGATAATCTAGTAAAGAAACTAAGGCCTAGCAATAAATATTTTCGTGACTTTCTCCAACAGTTTAGGAGAATTTTTTTATGAACCTACTGAAAATGAGGAAATCTCGAATTTAATGAAACAAATTGATATCAATTTGAAATTCATATCGAAATCTCTTGATATATTTAGCATGCATTCTAAAATTGTAAAGGTAACGTCAAATATCTGAATGTTAAGTCAAACTTTTTAATACCTCTTTCAAACAGGGTATATTTTCTGACAAATAATCTTGTATTACACCTAATGTAAAGGGGGTTCACCACTAGAAGTATCAAATTACAGTCCAGTTTCTGTTAAACCAGTATTTAGTAAACTATTAGAGAGACACATGCAAAATAGATTACAGAATATTTTTATTTTATTTGAACACCAGTTTGGTTTTCAAAAAGGTAAAAACGCCAGCTTAGCAGTTTTTGTAGTTATATCTTTTTCTATTTATTAAGTTATATCTGTTTGAAAATAATAATATATAATATATGATTATATCAGTTATAATTTTTTTTTATTGCTCTAACTATTTTATTCTTCGTTGGATTGGTTAATTGGTAATATTTATTGTCGCCAAGATGGTGACCTGATTCTTATAATACTGGTTTTTCTTTAAGGTTGTACGTAAGGAAAATAAGTATTTTTTAAACAATAACATTTGTTTATTTTAATATATCTTTTTCACAACAATTTAAATTTATATGAAAAAAAAAAAAAAAAGTAAAAGGAAAATTTCTTTTGCCTCGATTACTCATATTAGACTGAAAATTTTGTTAAAAAACCAGATAAAGTAAAAACAGATTTTCATAAAATCTATACACCTGATTAATATAAAAATTTCCATGAGGTAACTTTAGACATAAATGAACAGATTAAAGCAGGAATACTATAAAATTTATTGACTCGATCATCGAGATTCAAAATTTTTTTCAAAATCCTAAATTTAGCGAAAACTTTACACTTTTTTTTAAGAATTATGGTATTCAAAATCAAAAATTTTTTGGTTTATTATGATTTAAAGGCTATGATAAACATGTGCTGAAAATTTCAAGTTAATACCTTGTTTGCTTTTAAAGTTATTATATTTTTAAATTGTTAAAATGGTAGTATGAAAAAATGTTAAAATTGTTGTGAAATTCTATATAGCAAAAAAAAGATTACACTATTAAAATCCACCAGCTAGATAACTTTTCTTTTTTTCTTATCTGCTTTTCTTTATCATGGAAACCTTTTTTTACTGATCGCAGTTGTTTACGACGCCACTTTGATTTTTCGGCCTTTTGCCCTTTATACGTTTTGTATATTTCTTGACTCGTTTAGATAAAGCAGTGTTGAAAACATGACCATTAATTTCATACTTATTTAAAAAGGACTTGACACCACTTTCACCTTTTTTAAACTGTACTGCTGAATATATACCTATTTCAAAAGTTGTTCGATTTACAAACATGCCCTTGGGACATCCACTCCAAATTAGGTAATTCAAAACTTCGTTTGCGTTCTGTGTTTCACTATGAAGGCATTTCTCCAATAAGTTCATGATCAGACAGGTTCATAAGTATTTATTCAATATGATAAAAATTTAAATATATTGCAATATTGTCAAAAAACTTTATTGATAGCAGGGATAAGCACAAGAAAAGCCAAAGCCTTATTTTCATTGTGCTCTTTTTTGTACATGACCAATGCATTCAATTTTTTCTGGTACAAAATTAAAGTCTTTGTAAACATCAGCTTGCACAACTTCTTTGAGGGAAGAGATGTCACCATCTCCAAGGTACTGACTATATATGAGGCTGTATTCTTCAACTGAAGATTTGAACTGCACCAAAACTTTCCAGATGACTTTTCATGATTGATACTACATACATGGTATGCTTTCCAAATATTATATTCAAGGGTTGCTTCTTGGATTTACCACATTCGACAGCCTTTGCAAAACTGAGATAAAGCTTGAACATCAATACACTTGCTTCTTATAATTGCCGTAGCAACACCATTGATAGAGGTGTGTCCACGCTTTGACCATACCCCGTCTATTTTAACTCTGGTTTTAACAGGCTCGACAATTTCTGAGATCTCAAATGAGAATGCAAAATTTTTCATGCTTGTTGTTACGGCTAATTTGTACACACTATGCAAGTCTAATTAAAAGGGCAAATCCATTATTGCTTATACGATTTATGTTCATGCACTGTAAAAATCTTTTCATCGCTTTACAACCGTGACCGATTTCACAAAAGGCGATCATAGATGAACATTTGTGACAAACTTTTTACGACCGATGACGTTACAACAGTCTTATTCTTGGAAATTACTTATTTTGTCGCATTTTTTGGTATAGTCTCCACTAAAATACTTATAGGAAAATTATTTTGTCACCCGATAAACGGTTGGTTCTTTCAGATGAATATGTATATATATATATTAATTTTTGGGCCTAAATTTAAAAAATCACCCCAAATTTTACCTTTTAAAACTAGAAATCGAACAGTAAAATGAATGCTTTAAAGGCACAAATTATTAAGCATAACATTTAATTTACCTGTTTTGGAAAAAAAATCTGAAAAATGATAATAGTTTTTGGCCCAAATGACGTCATCAAATTTCACCCAAATTCATGAAAAATAACGTATTACTAAATACCTTAAACGTGTATTAGTTTATAGCAAATTATTATTTTAATGAAATCCAATGACTTTAATATTGGTCTGAGTACCCAGAAATTAAATTTTAATTGTCCGAAATTTATTTTTGGGCTCAAAATGACATCATAGATATTCATGGAAATTGATAAAAATATTGTTTTCTCAGATCTCAAGATGTACTACTCAGCTAATATTACCAGTTTAACTAAATTAATTGACTCTAATATTGATAGCAACAAACTGAAAATTAATTTTAACTGTCCGAAATTAATTTGTTAGGCTCAAAACTTAAAAAAAAAAATAACATAAAAATTTTATTTTCAAATAATTATGAAAAATATTTAGTTAAACAAGTTTTTTTGAAGAAAATATTTTCATAGAAAATATCTTGTAGAAAAAAATCTTGTTATAAAAAATGCTTTTGAGGAAAAACTTTTTGCAACTATACCATCGAAAAATAGAACGCAAATAAAAATTTAGACAAAAAATTCTTTGACACTAACTTAAAAACAGAAGGCTTCCAATTTATGCAATATTACAAAATTCTTATTTAATAACACAAAGAAAAGTTGAAACAGGGAAATATTTTCCCTACATCATCATCATAATAAATGTTGCTAATTGGACTGTTTTCGTCCCTAAGATTTCGGTTAACAAATTTCAAATCCATAGATATTTAATCAAACCACCTTTTTTCAAACGAAGACATTTAAAGAACATTTTTAAAATGTGTGGGCATAGATTCTCATTCAAATAAATTCGCGTACTTGCTGGGAAACCTAAATGCTCAACATCAATACTCCTTTTACGTACTGATTTCAACTTTTCAAATTTTTACCGTAATCTAACGATTATGGGCGCTATTCACATACATTGTGATTTCCAACTCTTTTATCCTTTTGCGCGTTGTGCTATTTTTTTCTAAACTCTTTTTCACCTCTATATTTATGGAAGCAAAATCTGACATCTAATTTTTTATTTCTACTTTAAATCATTTTAAATTATTTTATTTTATTTTTTAATCAATACTGTTGAAGAATTCTACTTTGAAAAGTTCTAATGAAAACTTGCATTTACTAAATTAATCCAATCATTTAAAACAATCATTTATATGTCATGACGAAAAAAATGTAGCATAGAGTAAATTATTTTATTCGACGTTCGGGGAGTACGATAATGAAGTTTGCCAATATGAACAATTTAGAGTCTGCAGAAATTATCATTGATTGATGATGCTTATTAGTTGCTTAACATACAAAGAATCTTTTTTCTATTCTGCTATTAAGATGTCAGTTTCTATTATCCACTCACTGAGTCAGCAGTTTCATGAAGTATCTCTTTTCATCAATTGGAATACGTATGCGCGACAGGAAATTTATTCCGTGCGCGCGAAAATCTGAAAATGGAGGAATCCGCGAGTGGTGCTGGAAAAACCGTGAGCAGTTCCGTAAAAATTTTTAAATTTCTGGGGAAATGGTGCATTCATTCCGATTTTTCAAGTTTTAGGTTATTTCTATTCTACTCTTCTACTTCAAGTGCTTTGAATTTTTTTTTTTTTTTTTTTGGAATCGGATTTTCAGAATTTTGAAAATCAATTTAAAGTAACTTTTTGAAGTCAATTGTATCCACCAAAAGGTTTTTTTCAAAATATTTCATATC
This sequence comes from Euphysa ruthae, assembly GCA_035046665.1. Taxonomy (NCBI): domain Eukaryota; kingdom Metazoa; phylum Cnidaria; class Hydrozoa; order Anthoathecata; family Corymorphidae; genus Euphysa; species Euphysa ruthae. The sequence continues at coordinate 2,790 of JAUZNK010003709.1, read as the reverse complement.
ACATTTAATAAGCCTTAGAAGAACTTATTTTTATTAAAACGCCATCATTTATTCATGGAAATTAAAAAAACACGCGAATTGAAAGACTGTCCTAAAATTAACTGAATTGGAAAGCGTCAATTATTTAGGTGTATTTTACCCAGGGGTGGAATTACACCAAGCCATTTTAACTAATGGGAAGTTTTAGCAGGAATTATGCCCGAGATGGTTCAATTACCAAACTAGGTCATAACACAAAGTTACTTAGCAACAGAAGCAATAATTGACGTCAAGTAATGGAGCTTTTATTTATATAAAAATTTGATAGAAGTAGTTCAGCATTGAATTATTTGGAAGAATTTGAAGATAACAAATTAGAGCGTGAGTCATTTCTTCGTTTAAATTAACAAAGTTTTTTGTAAATAAATAAAGTACTTTCGGTCAAATTCAACTTTCTAGTTAACAAGTTAAAGAAAAACGTTCTGCAAGGTAAACTTTACGTAAACTTATGAACTTTACGTTCATAAAAATGCCCTCTCTATGAAATATCAATTTACAGGGAGCTTCCATACCCAAGATTCGTACTTTATACCTACACCTAAATCAATCTTATTGACCTCTTTTTAGTTTTTGAAACGAAAATGTTTATATAGTTCGTAAGAGGCTTGAAATTCTGTGAGTCGCACAAACGTATTGATTTAAAATATTGAAGTGGAATTAGGTTATAGCAGACTGAAAAGTGCGGTTATACGCGGTCTATCCAGAAAGATCTTATTTATGGATTACAGGGTACCTGATTACACGAAGAGTATATAATATTCGGTTTGGGTTTTGCAGAGAGTGAATCGATTCTTTAACATCAGGAGACGAGATGATTGTCAGTATCGATGGTTAATATATAACATTGGTATATCTATCACCGTTACTTCCGGATGTAAACATCTTTTAATCCATTGTAAATTGCCTGAAGACGAGGTTATCTTCCCAAACGTAACCATAATACAGTATTTAAACGCAAGGCATGATAATTTCTTAACATAGTATAACTGAGTGGACAAGCCAAAATATTTTTAGTATTACCTTTTAGCATTATAAGCTACTTTTTTTTAAATTGTCAGTTATATTTTAGCGTTGTCAGCTATCTTTTATCATTATCAACTATCTTTTAGCATTACGATCTTTATTTTTTTTTTCTGAAAAAATTAGCAAAGAAAAATGCACTCTGTAATAAAGACAAACCTTGGCTTATCGTTTTAAAATTAAAAAGGCATTTCTAAAAGAATCTTAACTTCTAGCGGTACAAATAGGTTCTTATGAGCTGCAAAGAGCCAAAACTGACTTGCTCTTATATTCCTTATCTTTCATTTTTAATCTAATGCTGGAATAACAACTGCAGATAATTTAAAAATGGTGCTTGCCATAAACAAAATTAATGGTCAGTTTTAACAAAATCAAATCATGCTAATTGTTAAACAAAATTTCAATTCATTTTCAATAAAAACTAAGTTTTTTTTTTGTGAAAAAAGTTGTTTAGTTGCTTGGCAACTGAAACAGCATTTTAAACTGATCTTGAAGTCATATATATTTGACGTCAGTTAGTAGCTAAAAAAAAAAATATATATATATATATATTTGATAGAAGTATTAGCTACACATAGAATTATTTCAAACAATTGGAAGATAATCGATAAGAATGTAAGTGATTTCTCTCTTTAAAAGCTCGTCTTGTCAAGAACAACTGCCAAGTTAATAAGTTAAGGACAATATTTAAAAAAAAAGAAGTATGAAGAATTGACTTTTCTAAATATATATAGTGCAGAAATCATATCGGAAGAAGTAAAACGTAGTTATGTTATTTCCAAACAGTGATTAAGAAACTTTTAAGAAATTCTTAGAGTTATTAAGGACTATTTTTTAAGAAAATTTTGAGGCTTTTGGCTGGGATAATTTTTGGTAAAAAAAGAGAGTAGTGTAGTTAGTTAAAGTGCAGATTTTGTTGGAACTTTTTGTGAGTGTAGCGGAAAGGCCTAATTATTTAATGCAGTTTTAGAGCCATTTTTAAACCTGGATGCCCTTCCTGACGCAAACATAAACGCGTTATTATAACAAATGGATGTTATTATATCGTAAGGACACACAACAGACTTTCTACTTGTATTTTTCATGTTCCCTGGTATATATTACAAATATTCTAGATAGACAGTCAAGTTTTCTTGGAATTAAATCATCTGAAACCGCTCACAATTTATCTTACAAGTAAAAATTCCAATCAATTTTTTGTTTGGAAATGGACTGAGTTTAGTATCTTGGTAACGGTTAAGCCGGTAAACCATGCTTACCGCTGTATTACTAAGTGAAAACAGAGTCTTAGGTCCTTTCTAGGACCACACGTTTGTTCTGATAAACCATATTTTCTGTTAAAAATATATTTAAAATTTACCTGAAACGGTAAAAATCTGAATCTCATAAAAAAATTTGTTGTCGCAAATATGGACTTTCGATCTGTGACAACGCCAACACAAGAATTCATTGAATTTAATTCGTTAAATGGATAACTAAACTCAGTTTGGCTGTTTAGAAATAATACGAAAATGAATTTTCTTAGATTGCACTTCTAAATCTGATGTTTATTAACAATTTTAACTTACTTATTCTTACTAAGCCCTTGTGAAAGTTTCTGTTTTGAGCTTGAGAACCTAATTTGCTTTCAAGGATTCGTTCTGGTTTAAATATTGAAAAGGCCACTAGATTGGGGAATTCTTTTACCCTCTCTATATTTAATTATTGTCCCTTAATTTGGATGTTTTGTAG
>JAUZNK010003708.1:0-26964 GCA_035046665.1 Euphysa ruthae | reverse complement strand
TGTTGGAAGATAAAAGTATTGGACGACAGAAAAACTGTTGTAAGATAAAAGTATTGGAAGGCAGAGCAACTGTTGTATAATAAAAGTATTGGAATACGGACAAACTGTTGGAAGATAAAGTATTGGAAGACAGACAAACTGTTGTAAGATGAAAGTATTGGAAGACAGACAAACTGTTGTAAGATAAAAGTATTGGAAGACAGACAAACTGTTGTAAGATAAAAGTATTGGAAGAAAGACAAACTGTTGTAAGAAAAAAGTATTGGAAGACAGACAAACTGTTGGAAGATAAAAGTATTGGAAGACAGACAAACTGTTGTATAACAACAGTATTGGAAGACAGACAAACTGTTGTAAGATAAAAGTATTGGAAGACAGACAAACTGTTGGAAGATAAAAGTATTGGAAGACAGACAAACTGTTGTATAATAAAAGTATTGGAAGACAGACAAACTGTTGTAAGAAAAAAGTATTGGAAGATAGACAGACTGTTGTAAGATAAAAGTATTGGAAGACAGAAAAACTGTTGGAAGATAAAAGTATTGAAAGGCAGACAAACTGTTGTAAGATAAAAAATATTGGAAGACAGACAAACTGTTGTAAGAAAAAAGTATTGGAAGACCGATAAACTGTTGTAAGATAAAAGTATTGGAAGACAGAAAAACTGTTGGAAGATAAAAGTATTGGAAGACAGAGAAACTTTTGTAAGATAAAAAGTAATGGAAGACAGAAAAATTGTTGTAAGATAAAAGTATTGGAAGACAGAAAAACGGTTGTAAGATAAAAGTATTGGAAGGCAGACAAACTGTTGTAAGAAAAAAATATCGGAAGACAGACAAACTGTTGTAAGATAAAAGTATGGGAAGGCAGACAAACTGTTGGAAGATCAAAGTATTGGAAGACAGACAAACTGTTGTAAGATAAAAGTATTGGAAGACAGACAAACTGTTGGAAGATAAAAGTATTGGAAGACAGACAAACTGTTGTATAATAAAAGTATTGGAAGACAGAAAAACTGTTGTAAGAAAAAAGTATTGGAAGATAGATAAACTGTTGTAAGATAAAAAGTATTGGAAGATAGATAATATGTTGGAAGATAAAAGTATTGGAAGACAGACAAACTGTTGTAAGAAAAAAATATCGGAAGACAGACAAACTGTTGTAAGATAAAAGTATGGGAAGGCAGACCAACTGTTGGAAGATAAAAGTAGTGGAACACAGACAAACTGTTGTAAGATAAAAGTATTGGAAGACAGACAAACTGTTGTAATATAAAAGTATTGGATAACAGACAAACTTTTGTAAGATAAAAAGTATTGGAAGACAGACAAATTGTTGGAAGATAAAAGTATTGGAAGACAGACAAACTGTTAAAAGATAAAAAATATTGGAAGACAGACAAACTGTTGTAAGGAAAAAGTATTGGAAGACAGATAAACTGTTGTAAGATAAAAAAGTATTGGAAGACAGACAAACTGTTGTAAGATAAAAGTATTGGAAGAAAGACAAACTGTTATAAGAAAAAAGTATTGGAAGATAAACAAACTGTTGGAAAATAAAAGTATTGGAAGAAAAGCTGTCGAAAGACAAAAGTATCAGAAGACGAAACGATTGGAAGGTCAAACAAAGGGAAGAGAAATCGTCAGAAGACAAAAAGCCGAGGACCCCGTAAATCTACAAAGGGAAGTATTAGAGTTTGTGATTGACTTGTGATATTAAATAGAAGTTTATTGGCTGGGTCTTACATTGTAACTTTTAAAAGGGGTGAGAAACTAACTCATGATCAAAAATAGATATTTTATTCCTGTGCTCAAAAATATATACAAAACATAAAAGTATAGATTGAATAAATTAATATGGTTTAAACATATTGTACAATGAAAAAAATCTTCTATAATATCTACCAAGTATACAACATACAAATCTAAAACCTATAATTTTTAACCAATAAAACTATACGCGAATGCAAAATTTGAAGTATTTCACAGATAAAGAAAAAAAATATTCTTATTTCAGCTCAAAAAAATTTTCAATTTGGGCCAATATATGTCCTTTAAATTGACGCTTTGAATTTTGTCTTGATATGGGAAAAACGTCCTTGAAAAATTTATACTCGGCACCAGTAATAAGAAATCTTACCTCTTCATTTTTGTACATTTATGACCGAAAGATTTCACAAAAATTTAAAGAAAAAGCAATGAAAGGTTAATTTAGCACAAACAAATATATTGTTAAACACATGCCATAAACCAACACATGCCATAAACCAACACAAATAAAACCACTCTTTAAATAAGCGATAAATTAGAGCGTATGCGTTCATAAATAATCTAAAGAAATAAAACGTTATTCAGAGAAGACAGAATAACAGAGAGACTGTAAAAATAACCTTTCGGCCTTTTAAAACCGACTCAAATCCCATGAAAACCAAACTTTTGCCTTAAAGTTTTTTTTTGATTATTTGACAAATGTATAAACATTTTTTATTTGTTCCCCCACTACTTCAAACCTCCGAACTTGGTCACAATAAGGTATTAAAATAAATATTTAGGATATAAAGAACAAGCATGCTTCGTAAGCAGTTATCAGCCATTTATCAACTTTAATAACGTAGCTGCCAATGAAGATCACTCCATCTTCTCCTATAAACATAAAAAAAAAAAAAAAAAATTGAAAAATGCCAAATGGTACTGGTCAAAAGATCACAACAAGCAAAGGTTCAATAAGCAGGTTCCATTTTGAAGTAAAATATCGTTCAGTCAAATTAGCATTATAAGATTTAACCAATCATTATACTTGCGTTTCAATTAAGCCAGCAAGGAAAAAATAGATAATTTGAAGTATTTTGTTGACCAATGGACTCTAGGAAAAAAATCTAATACAATATCATTCCTGGTCTCTATTTGTGAGCTTATATTAAAAATTTATGACTCCATATTACCCTCAATTGGCAAGGAATGGCACGCTCGACTTTTAACACTTAAATTGGGTACTTGTCGGTTATCCCCTAACTAAGTGTTTCAAGCGGGCTTCGATCCTATGAAAGGTTTTCTAAGGACAAAAGCAATATCAAAAATAATTTGTCTAGACAACCGACCAGGTTTACTGCAAATGGACGTTTTCAAGGAATTTATTGTGCTTATATTACATCACCTCATGAAAAAAACATTATGGATAAATCAACAAAATGCTTCTGAGGCTGCTATGTTAGCTGACATATGCTCAAACAATTCAAGATTTCGATAGAGTTGCCTTTACATCCATTCACATAAGTAGGAGTAGAGCATGTGACGATGTGTGTCGTTTTGCCGTTTATTTCTTTATTTGGCGTACTTCCACAACTGTTCGCAATTTTCGGTAAATGTCGTTGTCACTGGGTCTACAAAATTGATGCTGTGGTTAAACGCAAGATGGGTAAAATCCATACCCACTGCTGCAATGCCAGCATACGCCCTCCTCATATCAGACGTCACTGTTGTTCCTGGTCATATAGAATTTTGAATAATCGGAAGCAACGTTGATGCACTGCAGTCAGGAACAGTTTGCATAAATATTTCCTTAGTTTCGCGGCATCATCCACCAAATACCCACTGTTGTGGAAACACACGACTTTGGTTGTTTTTGCGTCATGTAAATAGTGACCCATTATATTTGGCCCACCAAGTATTAAAGAATTAGCAAGAAAGTCCACTGCAGACTTCTCGTAAATCTTCATTAAAATGGTCTTTTACTATTCCGAGACCAGCAAAAAAACATAAAATTATATCTATATCTATATGCAAGTCTGGAGCCATCAAAACAAGTACCTTTCCTCAACACAATTTCTGTACTACAATCACGAGACTAGCAGAAATATTAACAAAATTCTGGTAAAGCATGAAAATTATTCAATGTCATCTTTGAACGGAAAGAATTATTATTTAACTTTGTATTTTAAAGGGAAAAATTATGATTAAAGCACTAAAAATTAATCAATATGTTACTACATAAGAGCTCATGAAAACATATCAATTATTCAATAACTACATCATTTTTTTTTTTTTTTAACAGCTTTTATTTATATGACGAGAAAATGGCAGCATATGCCTATCACGAAACTGCGATAAAAGCCGGAAAATTACATTTAATATGCAATAGCTTTTTTAGACGATAAAACAAGCAGCTGTGTAATTTCTAAAATATAGGTTTTCATAGAAATTTTACATCAATTATGTTTTAGCACTGCATGGTTACTAAATGTAATTGCTATAACCCCTATTTCAATATGTAAGAAAAAAAATCTAGAGGATTTGATAATAATGCATAAAAAGAGGCTTCTAAATACTGGAAATTCGCAATTAAATTGGAACATGGTTATAGTCATAGTTATAAGGCTCCATTAATTATTACACTTCAAATTAAAATGATAAAAAGGTAGATAGAAAAATTCCAGGAAAATATTGTTGAACAGAAGTAAGAAATCGATCAAAATGAAATTAAATTATCAATTAATGTCCCAGTGCAAGAAAAAATTTAACTCGATTAGAACAGGCTAGCTTTAATTAAAGAAAAAGTTTTTATTCCCGAGACAACTGCATACTTGACATTCGCCGTCCTGAGATAATTTGATAGGTTTAAAAATAAATTAACGTAAAGGACAAAAAATAAGAAATTTTGAAAAAACTATTCTTTGATGGAAGAAGCAATCAAAAAAGAAAACACCTGCGTACCATAATTACCAAAGAAAACTGTCAAAAAACTAACTCCTGTAGCTTCGAAAAAACTATGATTTTACAAGCATTACTTGCTATAGTAAGACAACGTTCAAAAACTCCATTGTTGCTATGTGTAGATGTTAACAATGTTCTATCTTCAAAGCGGCAATTCATGTCACAAGTGTAAATTTTTGTATGATAGATTTACATACTATATAAAGTCGAAACTCGATGAGACCCTAAATTGGGTCTCCGGTTTAGTGTATTTTACAGACTGGAATAGAACAAATAATTTATTTTGTCACAATCAGTAGTTTTATATACCGTTAGAAAGATAATTAAAAATGAGAAATAAGTCAATAAAAATATCATACTCAATATTTACAGATCAAGGAGTATGCGCTTCTTAAGAAACACGCAAGAAAAAACAAATAGGAAAAATAAAATAAAAAATTTTAGTTAATTCCTCGGTCTACGAAGTTTATCAATTGAACTCAGAAATAAAACTTAAATTTTAAGTGTTGTAGTTTTTATGGATCTTTATATTATTAGGTAGCGACATCCAAATTGATAGACCTTTCCATGACACACAATTTTTATCCATATTTTTTCTACTTAGAGCATACAATTTCAAATTACTATTTCGCAATGGAATTGAAGGGGTGTCAGATAGTTTGAATATTTCAGACATTTATTTAAATTTAAGGTTGACGCAGAATTTAAGGGAATAAGCAGCTACAAATTGGTTTACTCTCATTTCAACAGTTAATTAATTTCTTGAACTGATTAACGCTGATATGGAATTTATTATTTAAGTCAAGGCAGATACACTTTTTTTGAGCAGTTTTTAATCGGATTTCTATTGATTTGTTTAAACCTAAATAACAGGCGGTAAAGGCATAGTCAAAATAAGATTGGATCGATGCGTTGCATAGAGTACGTCTTAAATAAGGTGTTAAAAAAATATCCTTTTCTATATAAAAATTTTAGCTTGGAATTAAATTTATTTAAAACATGCTGCGCCATCAATTGACCGTTTAAATTTTGGTCTAATATACAACCCAAGTACTTGACAGATGTATGTTGATTAATGGATATACCTCTACAGTTGATAACAATAGTAATCATGAAAATAAAATTTTGAAAACTTTGAACGCGTATTTTGAGAATTTTTAAATGCTGTGACATATAATTAAATTAAAAGTCTCGTTTAGTGGCAGGGAGTTTTCAGATAAACGGTTTGTAGACAAATCTAGTAAAAGAGCTTTTTGGAACTATTTATGTCTTCTGCAAGACAATTGTAACCTGTATTTTTATTTATTTGATTGCTGTTTCCAGGATAAATCAATTTTTCCTGTTTCATCCCATTTTGTTGGCAAATCACTAGAGTCAACACTAAATCTTCTTTTGGACATTTTCCGAGGTTACACCAGTCACATCTAAGTATGATAGAAAAATATTTTTTACGTACATGCGCAGGCAGTGTGCCTATTGAAAAATTACCAAAACTATATAACCTACACACCTTAATAGATCAAGAGAGTGAGCTGAGACAACATTTATCAAGAACTACATTCTTTTCGATTTTTAAACAATGTAATACAAGGTTTTCGTACTGCTTATTTGTTCAGCGAAATACACATGACGAATCACGTGGGAATTTTTAAAAACAAATATTTCGAGTAAACAAACATTTTTTTGATACGCAAATCAAGGAAAAAATATTTTATTTATTGAAAAATGAGTGATAAATTAGAATTCAAAGTTTTTTTTATTTGAAATCTTTCCTTACTGTTAGAAAATTACCTACTGTTGGATCTTTTGAGACACTGGCAGCCAGGTAAAAATTTTGTTGTTTTGGCTTAACTTCCATAATAGCATTATAGTAATACAGAAATATTTCCAAAGATTCACTTCTATTTATTGTTTATGAATGAGATAACATAAACTTTCTGGTATAATGCTTTATATAAACTTAATTTTAGCTATAGTTGTCAGGCTAGGAATGAAAGTTAAACCTAGCTATCTAGTATATATAATTTCACTTTTTTTAAAAGAAAATAATTTAGTTTGGTTTTAGGGCGTTTGCAGCCTATGAACAAGATGTCCCTGTTAACATTGAAATAGAACACAAGGAGAGGCTGCTTCTAACAGAATACAGAAAGAGATTCGATTCACTTGGCTCACAAGATTCATTAACAATCCAAAAAGATTGGTTAGGTGAAGAGGCTGGCATGAAATATTGGCCAAAATTGTATTTGCTATTATGAAAACATCATTTCTAGAGATTGTTTGTGGCAAAGATTGGAATGTGAGTACAAAGAGGGGAAGGCTTACAGATACTTTGCAAATGGATTTAATGCTGAAGATTTTGTAAATACGTTAACTGATTCATCGGAGCACTGCTACTTCAAGTCAAAGTGTATACCGTCACAAAGAGTTTCAATGCAACAACACGATGTTTGGGTCATTGTCGAAAAAGATTTACCGAATACACCGGGCGGGAGAATTGTATCTGGTTACTGCACATGTCTAGCTGGATTGTTAGGTACAACTGTTTAAAATAAAAGAAAACTATTATATACATTAAACTTTAATCATATAGCAAAACTGTAAATATACATAACTCACACAAAGGTAGTAATAATAAAATATACACTGCATATATAACCTCTCAAAACAAAAAAAAAAAATATACAGAAACAAATTGTATAAAGCAGTTAATTTCAACACAGCTGAAATGGCGAAATTGTTCTTTATATAAGGGGTGGGCTGCAAAAGTTAGAAACCCGCAAAGGGGTTTAGAACAACAATAATGTATATATTCGTTTGAATAAGTCAACCAGGGAAATTAGTTATAAAACATCGCATTATCCATTTTATATTACTCAATGCTTTTTTAAAATACGAGAGAAAATTTAAAATCGAATAAATGTTACAAATCATCACTTTGGGAGCAATTTGAGTTTGAATTACACAAAATCACGAAAGTTTCATTGACATTTTGTCTCTTGAGTACATCAAAAGTTATTTGTTTCAAAGAAAGGTTTCTAAATTTTGTGGTTCACCCTGTATAATATCATATTTTACTGAAAAGGTTTCTCAATAAGGTTTTTGTATGACATTTTAGGACGAGAGAGAAGAGTTCCTCTTTCTTAAAAAACAGCTAACATTATTTGACATTTGAAATTTATGTTTCAGGTAGCTGTAAACACAAAATGAAATTAGCCGTGTGGAATGTCCATTCAAAAAAAAAGTCGATTCGACCAGGAAGATTGTCAAATTTCTCATTTGCACAAAGTCATTATAGAAAAAAGGCACTAAATGTTGATAAACCTAGATGTTCAAAACCTTCACATAATGTTATCTCTGAAGAAGACAAAAAAGTAATAAGAAATGACTTGTTTAGTAAAATAAAAACAGTTGCTCCAGATTGTACATTTGTTCATGTAGAAGAGAATAAAATAATTCAAAATACACACCTTCTGCAATATTCCAAACATTAAACAACTAGTGAAAGCAAATAGTGGAACAATAAACAATGCAGATGACTTCTTAAACTTATCACATCCAGATGATAACCAAATAAATTATGTGTATAAAAACACAGTAACTCAAAGTAACTCACATCTTTGGAAGACACAAAGAAATGGGAGAATTACAGCTTCAAAGTTAAAGGCAGTTTACACAAGAAATAAAACTTTGAATATGAAATGTGACATTGAACCTTTCAACCTTTTAAACGAAATTACTGGTAAAACTAAGCCTATTCAAACTTGGCAAATGAAACACATAGAAACATTGGAAAATCAAGTATAAACAAATTACAAGAAAACTTCATAAAAAATAAAGTATACTGATCCTAGTATGACAATTTCATCCACACATATTTTCCTCAGTGTTTCCCCAGATTTACAAATTGAATGTGATTGTTACAGATCTGGCGTAGTGGAAATTAAATGTCCTCCATCCACCATAGCAGGTAACTCGATTACGCAAGAAAATTATAAACATTTAGAAAAAGTTAATGGCAATATCACTTTAAAAAAATCAAGTCCATACTATTTCCAAATTCAGGGTCAGATGGCTGTAACAAAAAGAGCGTATGGTGACTTTTTTGTGCTTACTGTGACCGACAACTATTTATGAGAGAATCTTTTTCAATGAAGAGTTTTGGCATGATGTATTACACAACATCACTGTTCTGGAAGAACTACGTGTTTCCTGAACTTATTTTGACTAAAATAAGAAAAATGCCAAAAGAAAATTAAGTTGACTTTGAAATAAATAATGAACAACATATGATTTAAAACAAAGATTACGAAGAGTTAATAGATACTGTTTTAGTGCAGAGCTAACATTGTGTCGTTGCTTTAGTAAGTTATAATACTGTATAAATTTTGAAATTTTAAGTTTGTAATCTATATATGCTGTTCATTGCGTTTAAAAACATATATAGTATTACTTAAAATAAAATATAATAATATATATATACGTATATCAATTTTATAATTACAGGGCTGAAAATAAGCATTAGTCATAGGTCAATCACCAGATGGATTTGCCATTTGACCTAATGGATTTCATTTCATTAGGACACAAAACTACTTTAATACATTTAAATCTGGTGTTCAGTGTCCTTTTAGTGTCATTTCTTTATATTGCAATTGCTCGTCTTCAAGTTAGAAAGTATCAGATGTTACACTAAACCAAATTAATGACAGATCAAGTTAATATCTGAATAAAAGTATTTTCTAAAGACTTTCTATAATTATTTTCAGCCTTGTAATTAATAAAAATATGACAGAATATATATTTTGTAAAATTCATTTATATATATACAAGGGACTATAAAATTTGGAATCTTTTGTTTAAGAAACACTAGAAAAAATTTTTCCCAGGAAAACGCAATCAATGGAACTGAAACAATTTACATTTTAAATTTCTTTGCAGTTTTCTATCTGTTGCAATCTACCCTTATAACTAAAGTAAGAGGAAGTTTGCAAATAACAAATTTTGTTCCAATTATGCAAAAAAAAACTTAGAAAAACATTTGTAAAAATATTAGCATTATACAGATAGGTTTTACTTCATAGAAATTACTCTGAAAATCCAAGCAGGATAAGGGATTCAACATCCAAGCAGCACATTCTGCTTGGATGCTGAATCCCTTATCAGCCATTATTCTTGAGTAAGGTAGAACAATATCAAGAAAGCTACAATCACTAGTCAGGGCTTTGTCTGAGATGCGTCCTGTATATTTCTCCGATATAAAGTTGATGAATGAATCAGGTAAAATAGATATTTAAAATTTTATAGTGTTGTGGTGCTTGTATTCAGACCATGTAACAGATTGGAGCTCTAAATCTTTTGGTGTTTCGGTAAAAATTTCTGAGCAATCAATGATACCAACTAAATCTTTTAATTTTGAAAAACGAGATGGTAAATTTTGTCGAATTTTTTCACCCTCAGGCATGTAAACAAATGACGAGAGACATTGACTTGATGCACGTATCGATGTTCGAAATAATGTAGATGTAGTTGTGACAGATAAATTAAAGCGATCTGCTAAATCATTGCATAAAAGTCCAAGACGTAATTTCATAAGATTCAATAAGAACTGGTCTTTTGTGCACAATTTACGAGCAGGACCAAAATTTGTGATATTTTTGAAAACATATGGTTTGATCGCATCATGTAAAACATTAAACAGTTTTATACTCTTTATATTTGTATAAAAATTGCATTTCTTGTCAGTTTTCAATAAATTTATATACAATGCACTTGACTGGACAGTTCTTTTTTGTTTGCGTTTCTTCTGAGTACTTAATCTTCCAAGTAAAATTTTAAGTTTTCTGTTAGCGTTTTTTAAATCAGTATTTTCTTTACGCAAATTTTGAGTTAAATAAAAAAGTAACAATATCACAGCAATAAATGCAATTATCCCACATAAAAGTAGCTTCAGCTGATTGTCAGTATTATTTTGTTGTTCTTGTTGTGTGGATATATTAGATGCTGGTGGTGGTGTGGGGTCAATATTATTTAATATGGGATTTTTGTTGTTATTTAATATGTTTTCATTATCAATGGATGTATTTAAATTTGTATTTACCATATTTGTAAAAGATTTTTTATTGGTTTTGTTGTTTTCATAAGAAGATGTTAAAGATGAAGCTATTATGAGGTTTTCTTTTAATATTCTCCTTTATTTTGATGGTCTTGGGGCAATTGATAATATTGCCACTTTCTCTTTGAATCGTAGCTGAATCGTAGCCTAAGTTTTCAGTAGGGTTTGGGTATAATAATGTAGGTTCTCCTTCTTTAAAATGATTTGAACACAATCGTGAATCTTTAGATGGCTCAAACAATAATGATGTTGATCCAGACTTGAGACTGTTTATTAGCTTAATCCAGGTCGCACGTTTTTCAGAGTTTTATGATAGGGAAAGGGAAAAGTTGGCTCACAGCTACAACTTTCTTGGTCCATTTCATATCTATGTTTTGTGCAAAGTTGTCCCTTCCAGTTTAATAAACGATAACTTCTGTTATTACAATCCTTTACTGCACAGTGATAAGTCATTATGACAAAAAATAGTAACACAATCCAACTAAATAACTTAAATATTAAACTAAAAACACGACTGTTTTTAACCAAAACCGGCTACCATTTTGTTTATTTACTCGAAAATATATTTCCAAGAAGATTATGTAATCATTACGGACAATACCAAAACTGTGTATTCATTAAAATGATAAAGATTTTGATTAAAAATATTAAAAAACAGTTCCAATCTCATTTTAACTACAAACAAAAAATAGTTAATTTAATAGTTAAAGATCTCAAAAAATTAGCAGAGCTGAAAAGAAAAAACCAAAACTTTTATACTAGAAAAAAATAAGCAAATAAATTATTTGCATAATTTCTTCTTTTAAATAGATAATTAATCGCCGTTGCTTGTTGTTTTGTTCTCTTCATTGTTATGAAAAAATATATATTAACTTGTACAGTGTCTCTATATATAATGGAAGTTAACTCTTTATGGCCTTAATTTCAGCAAATAGTGTTGTAATAATATGTCCACCATTTTAAATTATCCTTCCAACGGTATAACACTACCAATTTTTCAGAGATGTTTTCACACTGCCAGAATCTATTCCGGTCTGTAAAATACATAAAACCAAAGAACCATTTTAGGGTCTCATCGATTTTCGACTTTACCCAGTATGTAGATCCATCATAAAAAAATTCACACTTGTGACAAAAAGTGCCGTCTGGTGGTGTTTTTTGGACTAGCAGACTGCACTATGTTTCTTAAACTGGATTTTGCACCAAGTTATGACAAACTTATTTAGTATTATTTTCAGTAGTTCAATTTTTGATGATAGAAAACTTAAATTTGAAGTTCAAATAAATCCCATAGAACAAACACAAAAAAAAAAAAAAAATTTTTAATTTTATCCTTTTACCATCATATGCCTTATATTTTAAAATTATACGTAACGGTTTCTACAACCATACATAGCTCCGTAATTATTGTTCCTTTATGAACGATATTTTGGCAGCTTCTAGGTAATTAAAATGACTATAATTTTAAATATAAATTTTGAAAAACATTACCATGACAATGAATAAAACTTCCTTGATATATGTTGCTAGAAACTTTCTTTTAAAATTCGGTTAATCTGGAAAATGAATTAAAGAAAATGAATCTTTAAAGCTAAGTGTTATTTTAGTGTCATCTTTTAACAAATCACTGATTCAAATTTCGTTTGAAGATTACGTCACACAGAGATATAATAATTGTAAAAATGCCACAGGGCCTGGAACTATGTCACTTCAAATTTTAGCAATCATGAATACTAATATCAGGTCCAAGTACAATAGTAGATAGAACAATGATTACATGGAAGTACATATAAAACTGAGTGAGTTATGTGATCCCCAATCAGCACACAAGACGCTTTTCGTCCTTTTTTGGACTTGTCAGTTGTACATACTTATTGCCAAAGGAGGAGTTTTTACATCTGATCTACATAGCTCAGAATATACAACTGACGAGTTTTCAAGATATCCAGAGAATTGAAAGTTTTCAACAAAATAAAAATCATGTTTTGTTATTTTTCATTCTCCTTCGTCAAAGGCCAATAGAATACCTTTAATGCTTTTCAGGTCTCCAACTTTCAGAGCTAAAAAAGAAAATAAAAATAAAAACGATCGTTTGTGATTTTTCATTCCAATAGAACACCTTTAAAACTTTTAAGGTCTCCAACTCTCTAACTGTTTAAGAATGAAAGAAAGTGCCTTATAGAATATTTATACTAATTATACTAACAATTTTTTAATGACTTTTTTTGGCGTAATAAAATTGTAAAACTTTCTACAAACTTTTAAAAATGAGATTTCTTAAAGGACCAAACCAAAGTTCTGTCTTGTTTTTATGGTGACTTGTACTCATGATTCGTTTTTCCTTTGGAGCATGTTAAACATTTTCAAATTGTAATGCTCTAGTTGGACAGGTTACATGTGCAGCAAAACTTTTAACATTTTCTGTTAATTTCAAAGCATCCATGCTTCTCGTAACCAACTCACATGCAACTGGTTTCAATGCATTTTATTTAGAAAAGCTTTAACTTGGAAGTCCTGAAATCGCCTTGTAAAAAGCCTATAAAATTACCGAGTTGAAAAAAAAAAATTTTTTAATATGCACTGAGATGGTGGATTGCATTAACTGAGATTTTCTGGTGCTATTCGAGCAACGGGAGTATGCAATAATAAACATGTAATAAATAAAAATGATGTAATTTGGTAAAAATCCAATTTGGCCGATGCATAACTTCATAAATTATAGCAGAAATTTAATCAGGCAGATTTTCAACCCCGCAAAATTTCTTCCCAGTAAAATCTCTTTCCCTATCGTAGTTTTATTTTATTCAGATGTAAATCAAGGATGAATAAACGTGTTTCTGTATGACTTATGTAAGACTTGCATAATAAAATCACGAGGTCACCTGTGACCGTGCTGAAAGTATTGTTCAATCAATACATTTAAAAATTAATGACAAGATATATACACAAGTCTTCTTCAAGGAAATCAAAAAGGTTTAAAATTAAAGGATAACTCGTCAATTTATTTTTTCAGTAAGACTTTTAAATTTAAAATTATTTTCAAACGCTTCTTTAAAAAATTTTAGGAGGTAGATCAACACTTACATTTGCTTTTGCTTTAATGGAGTAGAAACATCTATAAAAAATAAAGTCATATAATATTATATCTAAGAGTATTAACCTTATTCCCAGAAAAAAAAACTTTAATCAAGTCCTAAATCATATCCCTGGAACTTATTTGTGCACTTCTTTAATCCTGAAGTAGCGTTCGGACATTGACCAGTGAACAACTTTTATGGTATCTAACTACTGTTATAAAGACCATATTTTCTTCATAGTTTTTCATGTTGTTTGATTTAATCAATTAATTGAACAGTTAAGCAAATAAATTCACTGGTTATCCTAAATATAAATCATGTATGGTCTCAACCTCATACAAACTTAGAACTAGGAAAGAAGTTTTTGTTACATGTACGTATGGGACAAATGAAGTCTTCAAAGGTCACTTTATTTCATAGGTTATTGGATCAAATTTTTTCTGGAATAGGAACTGTGAGCAGTAGGAATAAAGCTCTAATGAAAATTTTTTAGTAGGTTTGGAATGACAAAACTTGAATTGGGTATAAATCTGGAGCGGGTTTGGAATGACAGACTTGAGTTAGGTATAAATCTGGAGCAGGTTTGAAAAAAAAAAACGATTGATAAAAGTATACTTGCATACTGAAAAATTTCCACGTTAAAGAATATTTCTTAACTTCTGAAAAAAAAAAAAAAACTTTCAAAAATACAAAACCACTACTTTTTATGAATACCTAAAAATTTAAAAAAAAAAGCATACAGAAGATTCAAACAAAAATCTGTTACAAGTAAATAAAGAGAAAGGGTGAATGTATAGGAAAACTCTCAGTGCAATGTTTTGTTCATCCACACTTTAACATCCCAAAAATGAGACTCTAAAAAAAAATGATATTAATAACTGCAATCACAGCAAAATATAAAAATTACTGGCTAAATCACAACAATGCACATTAACAGAGAATTCGTTTATCACGATTAAAGATTATGAAGTAAATCTTTTAAACCCAGCTACTCACCTGACCAATCCTAAGCAAAGCAGAGCTGGATAAGCTGCAATGTGAGTATTTTTTAGTAATTCAATGAAACAAAAATTTGTTATTTATGACTTTTTTCTACTCTTAGATTACTTAAAAACTGGTAAAAAAACGGAACCCTTTTCTCAATAATTTTATGTACTGTCTAACTGCAAACCTAACAACGAAATAAATTACGCTAATAGGAATCCAAAATTCCATTATCTATTGTAAAACAATTCTTGATATTTTATCAAGCAAGCTGCCTCCTAGCACTCTCTTTAAAATTAAGATAAATTTACATTTCTAGCACACTACAAATTTATAACTGACACAATCAAAAAAATTCTCAGTAAACATGAAATACTAAATTCACTAGCTTGTAACTTTCATAAAAAAGAAAGAATCTAGAAAGTATTACGAGTCTTGGAGATTACAAAGGAATGCAAAACATTGCACAAAAAAAAAAAAAAAGAAAATTTTTTATGCTTGAATGAAGAAAAGGTTGTGTAAAATCATAATTTTGAAAAAGGAAGGGTGTTCCAGACAGTATTTGTAAAATATTTTTTCATGCTCCTAACTTTAGGGATCCAGAAACTTCTTCTAAGTAGAAGCAACTGCATTTTAAAATTAAAGAAGTCAAAGGCAATTTAATAATATTTTTAGTGTTAGTTTGAACATAGTACAAGAACCAAAAGAAAAATTATTTTCTAAGCCTAATATAAACCAAAAATAAATTATAAATAATACAATAAAATTAAAAATATATATATATTAAAAGACGAACTACTCTTCAATGGAGTTGTCTCAAAAAAAGTGAAGTGTTTTGAAGTGTTGACATATAATTTTTTGGAAATATTTATCGGTATGAGTCTCAGTAAAATAATAAACACATTTCACCGAGAATCTAAATTATTACAAAATCCAACAGTGCTTCAGTCACAACCACGCAACAATAATAACAATAATTTATGCATAATGTCTGGCGAGTATAAACTACTTAAGTCTCGTTGGAATTAAGCAACCAATAAAAAACTAATAATTTTCAATTTGATAGATTTACAAAAATTAGGTGTTTTGATGTTTTAAGATTTTTCGAAGTAGGTTGCCGTAAAGACTCTTTGGTTTTTGAATTAACTTGAAATGAACTGGATAAACTTTACTTAGTGAAGATCCTGCGAGTATAACTCCAGCACTGGGCTGTTTTATAGCAAATAGGATTGTTGCGGAAATCTCAATAAAACTAAATATGTAAATAGCTTCGATACAGCTTTTTCTTTTTTAGAATCTAGAAAAGCTCTTCTTTCAAAAAATGTATATTACAGGTTTAAACAAAAAATCAGTATTGAAACAACGTGTTGTAATTTGTAGATTATTTAACACCATTAAATATGAGTACATGGCAAATATAACAATACCTTTATGTAGTCTAGTGATAACACTATTTCTGTGATGACTTTGTTTGTGCTCGCCTAAAGAAGAAAACATAATAAATACAATAATAATATTAAATAATAAATCTTTGCCATTCATAGAGTATTTTTCGAAGAAATTGTATATACTTTAACCTGTTGAGTATGGAGAGGATTTAAATTATACTATAATTTAGGCTTTAAATTTGCTAAATTTCATAGATTTTTTTAGTTTATATGTTTTTATAGTTATAAAATACAAAATTGTTATTTTTTAAAAGCTAACTTGGTCAATTACTTCGTTTTGAGCAAATTTTACCTTCTCTAAATTTCATCTTAAAAACCCTAAATCACACATGAAAGCATATTTCAAAAATTAGCTAAAATTTAATGATTCTGTTATCTCATTTCTCAGGAGGTAGGTTTTCAATGTTATTAATTTCAAAGCCTTAGAAATAACTCAGATAAGTTCATTTTACATTATTCTACACAGAAATCAACCCCTTTTATGAAATTAATTTACCAACATATTTGAAATTTCTATGTAGTGTTTGAAAAGTCAGAAAAAATCTCTGATCAAAATCAATGAATGAAATGGCTGGCCAATGAATATATTTTAGAAACTCTGGTGTTACACTTTTACTTTGACATAGGCTTATTCCAAAATAAATTTGAATAACTGCCTAAAGTTAACTCGTCACTATATTATTATTTTGAAAAACAATAATTTGGTATCAAACAAGTTTTCAAGCGACAATAAAATTTAAATCGTGTAAGATTTCCTTGTTTTTTTAAAAAGATTTAAGGATCCATCTTCCAAAAATGCAACAAAATAATAAAATAGCAATGGAAAAAAAAATGTTGAAAATCAGACAGTTTTAGAGAACGCAACATGATAAACATGATAAACAGTTAATTTATTTGGAGCAGAGTCTGTGAGAGAATGTCATAACAGCCAATACAATATCTTCAAATTCGCAATTAAACCAAAATAAAAAGGTATGCAAGTGAAGTTTGCAAATAGATGAATGTCTAAATTAAAAATTAAAGCTAGTTCAAAATAACTAAAGGAGACCACCCGGACTACCCGGAAACTGCTAACAAGTACAAAAAATAAACTTATCTGAGAGAAAAGAATTAAGGCATACTATGTCTAAATATTCTTTAAGCAAAAATATAACTGAAGAAAACACTGCCATATTAAAGCTATGTTTCCACTGTGAGATAACATGAGATACAATGAGATAATATTTTTGAGATAATTTTTTAAACCTTTATTATACAATATAATTTGGTTTCCATTGCAATGAACAATTATTTCTTGATCTGATCTGCAGTTTTCATAGCTAGACGTGGATGATAGTACCGGAGATGAACTTTTGTTGTTATTTTTATGGAGAAGACGTAGAAAAAGAAGAAGCTTTGTAAGTTGACTCATGCTCCGCCCAAGCTCTGGGTTCAAATCATTTTTAAAAAGTGTGAGAAACTTGCAGAATACAACCATCTTATCATATCATCCATCATATAATGCAGGATACCCCTTAACATTTTCTGTTAGCCTTCCTTCTTCTTTTAATGATAAAGATACTGCCATGTTGTTTGCTTTTTTACCACTTGAATTCCTTATTCCTCGTTTTACAGTTATTTATGACTCACGTTTGTATAAAAGGATTGGCATCCTTTGATATCTTTTCAAAATCAAAACTTTTTGATTTTATAATCACATTCTCTTGATATAATTTATGAATCACAAGTGATAAAATGAGTTAGGAAAGTTGAACATGAGATAAAAATAATTTTCAAAAATTAGATCTTGTTATTTCACAGTGGAAACCAAGCTTAAAGGTTAATATTCCTCAAACATTGTAAGTATTCGTAGAAAAAATAATATATCAGTTTGTAATGTGATGATAAGTCATCAACAAATATGATTAAAAGTTGTCAACAGATATGATTAATTTGATATTTTAGAACTTTTAGTTTTTTTGTCCATTTTTACAGCAATATTAGCCTACCTAAATCTCAAAAAGGACAAATATTTTTAATACATAGCTAGCTGTTTTAATTTATTTAAAGGCGAGAAAAAATTTCTAACTTCATCATAACAAATTTAATCATATTTAAAATGTTATTGCAAAAATAAATGGTGATGATCTGGTCTAATAACCCCGGTGAGATTTCATATTTCTGCACTTTTCTATAGATTTTGAGTGTATTATTTTGGTCTTTATCAATTTCTTTGACCATTATAAACAGACGGCTCTCCATCACGAAGTAGACCCATGTTTATTTAAGTACAGAACTGTGGAGTGAAAACTAGCCACAGTTTTTTTTCTGTTTTAAGCACAAAAAAGTTTTCTTTCAGTTTATAATTTATCTCAGTGATAAACATGTTATCACACTCGTAAAAATGTTATCACTCCCGTAAATATGTAATTACTCTGGTAAACGTTATCACGGTCATAAATATGTTATCTCGCTAGTAAATATTTTATCACGCTAGTAAAAATGTTATCACGCTCGTAAATCAAATCATCAGACTTTTATTGATGCAACGAAACTCTTATTTCAACTTCATTTTGTTTAATCAGCAATAATATCCTGCAAAATTTTCTTTATGGAACGATTTTATATGATATATACGATTTTAAATAAATTTTTGCAGGATTTTGCTATTTAACATATACCCATTCTAATTTCTTTCTTCGGTGCCGTGATGATATATAACTCATCAGTCTCGTATAGTTATAACAAACAAAATTATTCTATTTAGTAGTTAATCTCTAGGAGGTATTTGTATCATTCTTTATCCAATCTGTTATATATGCATTGAAATAGGAGTTATAACAGCTACATTCTGTAAACATCCAAAATTGCAGGATATTTAAAAAAAAAAAAAAAACGAATATCAACGCAGATTTTCAACAGAACGACAAAAAAATAAATATCTACCGTTAAAATAACCATTGAACTATTGTAAAAAGAATACAACTTTAGAATATAAGACAATAAAACAAAAAATGTAGAACTAATATTGCTAATCTACATAATGCACAGTATGCAGCCCCCTTCAAACCATTCCCCTTATGGCCATTTCCCCTTTTCATAAAAGTGTGGAATTTTAAGATATTGTTTTTCACTCAAAAATTGTGCTAATGATAATCTTTTTATTTTAAATTTTATTTTAAAAATTTTAAGAAACTCTTTACATTTTGTTAGTAGGAAAAAATCAAAAAACTTTGCTATGAGATCAATTTTCTATCATTAATTTCAATAATTAAATAAAAATTCACTAAAAAAAATAACATCATTGGTAAAAAACTAACAACTTTAATTAAACTAAAGAAACGCTTTGTACCATAGAGTTAGTTAATACTGCATTGCAAGCCAACTTAAATATGGTTTCTCATACAGGGAAAATTTTAAAATAGGTTTTTAGATTTAGTTCAAAAATAATTGATAAAGCCTTAAGTGTGAAATATAGCTGTTTATATGAGATACCATCAAAATATGGGTCAAACAATTTTTTATAACAAATAACTTTTAATGATCACAATTAACATTTTGCTGAGCAAAATTGGACACATTACTATGCAAAATTGGACATGTTACAATGGGACAAACATTATTAACCATGTATCACGAAATTAGAACAAAATTTTCGGTACATAAAATGTAGCCTAACATTCATCATGCATATCATAATGTATTATTGAATAGTGGCTTCACAGAAAGATTATTACCAGAACCGGAATTTAAACTTACAACCACATACTCAAATTTGCATCAAAGTCATGACATTAGTCTGTCCAGCTATAAGTAAGCATTATCCTAAAAACACCCTGATAAAAGTATTTATCACAACAAAAGAATAGTTATTAACTCACAAATTTTATTAATTTTGATTGTAATTGGTAAGCTTTCACACCTTCCTTCACTAGTCCAAGCTGAAACCTAAAAAACAATCAATTACATTTACTTCAATTAAAAACAAATAAATCAAAAAGTAATTTTACTGAAATATCTTTTAAAGGTGTCAAAGATTTTTAAACAAATAGTATTTTCAATTTAGATTGGTAAGTTTTTATTAGGCCAAACCGCAATGAACTTCAACTTATCACCCACATATTTTTTCCCTGAATATCACCAGACTCCCTAAGTTTCAATTATGATGTTAAGTTTCCCTGCGTGCGCTATGTATTGTCATGTTTTTATTAATTTATTTTTTCAATTTATTTATTTATTTTTTTTTTTTAATTTATTTATTTAGTACCAAACCTTTTTTTTTATTGAGTTTCTCAGAATTAGAATTCGTACCTGAGAATTTAATTGAAATTTCTTACTGTAAATGTGTATTCTTTCAATGGGTTTACACCATGCAATCTATAGCATCGTTCAATGCCACGATATATTTCCTGCAAAGAGAACAAATAATTATATTGGTCAGTGCTAAGAATAAATAAGTAATCTTAAACTGCTTTCTTTATCAAGTTATCCATTCAATTTATTTTTAATTCTAAATAACATGTTGGGCTCTAGTGACTCTTGTATACTTTCTCTGGACAAACCAACAGTAATACAAAATTAAAATATCTTTCTTTTAAAAAAAGAAAATTGTAAATAATATAAAACATTTTTCAGAAAAAAGTTAAAAATAATAATATTAAGATTCAGGGTTTTTTAAAGGTGTCTCAGGCACAACCATCCTACAGTTCAATTATTACTACAATACCTGGTTATTCATTTTAAGTTGATAGGAGTTCAATCTACCAAGAGGTCTTTCAGGTGGTTCCCATTCAATTAACATTTCTGTTTTTCCATGAATGCGTACCACGGGTGCTGACGGAGCAAACGCACCTGTAAGATGAAAATAATTTTTTTCAATGTTAACTTATTTCAGTCATATTAGCCGAATTATCTCTCAATAAAAGTGTGAGGTTTTATTCAAACCATCACAGGATCCATACTCATATTAACAAAAACTTTTTCTTAAGAAGCAAACTAATTCCTGGGATTGTGAAAAATGTGAAAACAAATTCATTTACTGAAAAATTAAAAAACAAATTCAGAAACTGGCAAAAAAATTAATAAAAACAAATAAATTATATTTCATATAAAACTGCATAGAATCTATGTAAAACCTTTTTTATTTAAGTAAGTTAATACTTCTTCTCAGAGTAAATCACACAGTATAAAACTTCAACTATTCAGCTGTGTATCCTAATATCGTGCAATTTTATCAACTGGTCAGCTTAAAACAACAACTTAAAATAACGTGAATACATCTCAAATAAAATGTCATCAAAATTTTCAGCTGCTATATTTGTAAAGCAACAGTATCTGTAACAATATTATACTGAAAAAAAGGAATTTATAAAATTCCTAGAGCTCTCAACCCAACTCAGTAAAAAGCTAACACATTTTTTTGAGTCACATATAAACTGTTATTTAATTCCAAAAATATTTTAATTACCCAAGCCATCAGTTGCAGCCAATAAATGAGCTGGAGGACCCTTTCCTTGAAATGTGAAAGCTCGGACCTAATAATAAAAGTAAATCAAAAAAGCTCTAATGAATAGGAAACCTCTGAAAATATTTTAAAAATACTTCACAAGACGAATATTAATTAAGATAATTTTTTTTAACTTAATCAAAAGTTCAGTATAATCAATAAAATGTCTTTCGTGTTTTCTAATTTAAGCAAAAATTTTAAAACAATAATAATAACTACAATTACTATACCCAGCATCTAAACATGAGAAATTTTTTGAAAAATCTAAAATTAGTCACTTTATATCAAATTTAACACAAATCCTTCCCAAAAGTTTCAGAAAAGATCATAAACTCACTCTTTTGGAGAAAGTGTGAAATAGGCGAATACATAGGAATCTCATGCAATTCGATACTCTAATTTTGTTTTATCAAGTATTGAATTTGAATGGGCTTTTACTTCGAAACTTTTTACCTAGCAGTTTATGAAAACAAACTTGGAATTTAGTAATTTATATTGTTTATAAATAACTAGAAAAACAGTTTACAGTTTCTTTTAGGCAAAATAAATTTTTAGGAAAATTAATGTTAAAATCTTTTAAAAAAAAAAAAATAACGCTGCCCATTAATACTGTTTTATGATAGTTTTCCCTAGAACTATGCTTTTATTCCTGGTAATCAAAGGATGGTAATCAAAGGACTTCAAATAGACTTCAGAAATAATAAAAATCTTGGCATAAAAAAACCAATAACTATGGACGACTTGTTCAATAAACCATATAAAATGTTTGAATTTACCTATCATTGCTTAATTTATCACTACATATATTCATAACAAGTACAAAGTTTTACCCTCTGCATGGTAAGAAAAAGTTTTATGCAATACACAAACATGTAGCTTAAATAGATACACAGATATTTATCAATAAAGTTGGAGCCATGGCTCTTTCTAAGTAACAGGCCTCGACACGAAAATATAGAAAAATATTTGATGGCCGATATTTGAAAATCAAGGTTATTTTAGAACTAGCAATTACTTTATTTACACATGATATAAAGTTAAGAAGGGTAATTTGCAAAACTTTAGAGGCAAAAAGTAATTTGTTGTGTCAAATTTGAAAATTCTTGGACAATTAAACGATAATTTTAAGAACTAAAGCCTTTTCCTGTCCATTCTAAGCAATAAGAAAACTAGGCTTTTTGAAAAATAGCATCATTCTGATAAATTAAGTCTAGACACCGTTGAAAAACAGAGGACAAAAATAAATATGAAAACAAATAATAAATAAAAAATAAATAAGAAAAAAAAAGTTATAAATTAAAACATAATCATAAAAGTTTCTATAAGTAATTTTCAACTAACAACTTTAAAATTTTCTGAGGTGATTATTTGTTTGATCTAGGTGTAGAAAGTTT
Source organism: Euphysa ruthae (assembly GCA_035046665.1). Lineage (NCBI taxonomy): Eukaryota > Metazoa > Cnidaria > Hydrozoa > Anthoathecata > Corymorphidae > Euphysa > Euphysa ruthae. Next base: position 3,755 of record JAUZNK010003708.1, on the reverse strand, counting down.
GCAGTGGTTTTTTATTAAAACATTGGACAGTATACATTGCCATGATGTCGCTCCATGAGAAAAGATTAGTTGTTCCACTTCAAAAGAGTAATGTTACGTTATATGCATAAAAGTATTGCAAAAGGATGTCCGACAAATATGTAATCTAGTTAAAGAGTACAAATTAGAGGAAAACCCATTTAACCGTATTGTCAAAAGGAATTTTTAACCCACATCTATCAACTAATTTTAGATATTGACCAAACTTTTCAAGATAAAATGTTGTTCTAGTAAAAAGTTCATTTTTGTTAAGCAAATCATCATTTTGAGACACATATTCAGGACATCGAGATGTCTTTGTTTTTAAAGTTATAATTTTCTCTAGTGTTGATAAATTGTCAGACTTAAGCAGAAGATTCGTCAAGTAAAAATCCTCAAAACTGACAAGAATGCTTATATAATAGAATATTGAATTTTTCAAATATTTGTTGTACACTTAAAAAGTATGTGTCAACAGATTCTTGTCGTTTTCAAGTGGATCTGTAGTAAATTTTCCTAAAATAACATATTCTTGTGTTTCTTATAATAGAGCTTTTGTCAGCTCGACTATTCCTTTAAATGTATGATTTATGAAATTTTCCATTGGTTGCTAACCAAGGTTTTTCAGGAAATGCGTCAAACTTTTTAAAAAATGCTTGATTGCTTTGATTTCCGTCACATTACCAGAAGAACTGAAGTAGTTTGTAGCTTGTGTTCCAAAACGTAACCGTAACAGTAACAAAATATTTAAATTCATGACATGATAATTTCTCAATATAGATAATTACCTTTGCTTCACCATTTGACTCTCTGACTGCTTCTACAGTTAAATGAATTTGAGCATATAAAAATTTGAAAATATAATCTCTTTACAGGTAACATTGTCACAAGGAACGTTATGGTCATCTAATGTTTTTCCAAAAACAACACCTCTGTGAAACAATAACATTTTTTTAGTCTCATCTTTGAGAACAATAGAATTTCTTTGACCATCATTTAGATTATCTTCTTTTAAAATTATCAAAAACTTCTTTTAAAATAAAATTTCATCAGATTTCAATACTTTTGATGTAAATTTTTGAATAGACAGCTTAAAATCATCAAATAGTTTTTTATAAAGTATACGAGAGGTGGAAAAATACTCAAATGCCCTGATTATTACATTAAGGCTATAATTATCTGTGTTCATTGAATTAATTTGTTCATTCATAACAATTTAACAGGTATTGAAGGTTCAAATATCGCAAGATTTCTTCAAACTTAGACAATTTATTAACAACATTAAAACAAGTAGGTACTTTTCTTTTCACACCATCGCAATAGGATTAAAAGTTCAATGAACCAATGAATTTAATAAGAAAATATGGCGTTCCATAATTAATAAATTCTGAGGCTTATGCACAAAGTTTACTGTCTGAAAAAAAAGAATATACATTTTTTAAATTGCAATATGTCACAAAATTCATTGCAGTTAAAATTATCTTGTAATAAAACTAAACCAAATTTTTGCTAGATGATGATAATTTTTTCAAAGTTTTGGGGCCAATGTAGTTCACAGACTAATGTGTCACTTGACACTTCAAATCTGCGAATTTGCAATTGGAACAAATCTTATCCAACATGATTTCTCTTCTTTGTCTTGTGGAAATCTATAAACAGACACTTTTGACTCATTTGACCTTTTTTCTGTAAAAAATAATTTGTAGAAAAGCCATAAATATATTATTTCACTATTTTTATAAATTTAAGAAGAGCTATTATCTAAAGCTATCATCTTCCAGGAAAATAGGTAATTTGCTTATTTCATCCTCAAAACATCACTCCTCATACAGGTCTGAGAGGTTATAGAGAAGGTTCACTGAACTATTTAATAAAACAAGACATGTAAAAGAAAAGCTATCCATGACAGCTTAAAAACCAGCCCAATTAAGCCTCATTTTTTTGCGAACAATATTATTTTACCCAAAACAGATTTCATAAATTTTAACTTCTGAGCACGTAATATACCTCTATATTGTAATCAGTTGCCGGTTGTAGATTGGTGATCAAGTAACTGTTACTTTTTAGCGTCACACAAAAAGAATTTTCTAAAACAACGTAGAATAATAATGATAATATAATAAAAAGAAAAAATATTTAAAACAATAAAAAGTGTACTGTAAATGTTTTCTGCAAGTTTATATTTAACCAGGTCTTAGTTATGGGACAATGAATTTTGCAATAAAAACTCAGAGTGTTTGGAACAGTTTTAAGAACAGCCTAAGAACCAAGTTTTCCAGAGGTAAACATATATATTTGTCAACTATTCCCTAATTGGAACTAAATTCATAAAAATTGTAAAAACTAACATAATCATATCAGGTGAGAATAAAGAAAAATAAAGAGAAAGAATAGTATTACTATTAACATAATGAGGTATTTTAGAAAGCATATTGTTTGATCTGCTTAGGTTTTTAATAAGTTCATCTGTATGTGATTTCCATGACAAGTGCTCATCAATCAAAACTCTTAAAAGAAATTTTGTACTAGTTGAAGGAAATAAATTTTTTTTCAAATTTAACTTAATCTTCAAATATGCGCAATCTATTACTTTACTAGGTTTACGAAAAATTACGAATTTGGTTTTGCTTATAATCATAAAAATACATTAAGCCAGTTAGTAATACCCTTAAAATCATAATTTATTTTATTACACAAAATTCTAATTGATTTATAAATGTATCTCTTATACATTTATAAATCAATTAGAAGTTTGCTTCATCAGCAAAGTGATGCACAATAGAATTTTTAACAAAAAGGTTTAGATCATTAATATGCAGTTAAAAAAAAGGGGACCTAGGATTGAGCCTTGGGGAACCCCAACTTCAGTATAGTTAACTGAAGACTTAAACAATTAATTGATACAAGTTGTTTACGGTTAAATAAGTAAGAGGAAAACCAATTTTTTGGAAAACCATATGCTGCTGCTCGAGTTCCCAAATATTGAAAATTCAAAAGAATCACAACCCAAAACGTACAGGTAGTGGCTATGGAAGTTCAGCACATCAATTGCTCACAAGCATGTCCAGCAAGGGGGGGGGGGAGTATGTACGAACTGCAACGCTAAAAATCATTTTTGTAGGAAGAAATTTGAGCGTGCTAGAGCACTAATCATTAATTTCTCAATCTACAACCAAACTACAGTATTAATGTCATCTTTAAACAACACTAACCCCAACTACAAAAACATAGTTTACAGACAAACATGCACTATGTCGATCTTCCCAGACAGTGGTGAGAGAGAATGCTATATTTAACGTGGGGAACCAACAAATTGCCAAGACAATATTTCCAGATGGGCCCATGTGGTGGGTCTTGGAGTACTTAGAGCGCCTACGTATTTGCACCTACGAAATTTGCTCAACCAAACAACCCACCAATTTGAGCTAGCGTTGCATTACGCAATGAGTTCTGCTCAGAAACTCAGAGATAACATGGAAATAAAGAGGAGGAAGTCGAACTCGTAACCCTTTGCTCCGTATTCAAACGTCCTACCACTGTGCCAACTCCGCTAAATATATATATATCCGCTCCGTATATGTTTAGCTGGAACAGTTCACTTAAACCAGATTATTATTCATCCAGACAATCTCATACCGTACAACAAGTTACAGCTATCGGGGTATCTATTCTTGTGTGTTATGGGTGAATTCCAGTGATGTTTCAAATTGGTGACCATAAAGCAATAAAAAAATATA
>JAUZNK010003707.1:0-10780 GCA_035046665.1 Euphysa ruthae | reverse complement strand
TTTACTTACTCACTGATTTGCTTACTTAAATACTTTTTTATTTACTAACTTAATTACGTAGTTACTGACTTATTTACTTACTTACTTAACTACTTACTTACCTACTTGAATACTTTCTTACTTAAGTACTTACTTACATTCTTATTTACTGACATACTTACTTCCTTTTTTAATTACATACTTACTTGCTGATTTACTTACTTTCTTGTTTACCTACTTACTTATTTACTTACTTAATTAAAAATTTTCTTAGCTACTCAATTATTTACTTACCTACTTATTAAGTTACACAATTACTTACTTACTTACTACCGTCTTGATTCTGTTAAAAATATAAGAAATTTTTTTCACATTTTTAAGTTACGTCAGATTGGTTGAACATTAATTAAACTCGAATATTTTTCGCCATGCTTGATAGATATGCAGTTTTGAAAATTGATTCATGGTTGTTTACAACATTTTAAAATGTCTTGCTTGTTCAAACACCTAGTTTCCTATCTTTAAAGATTTCGAGCGGGGAACAACTTAAGATAGAACGTTTGGAAATATTGTATTGAAATATTGTGGCAGAAAATTTTTGTGCCTAACCTTGCCACAATTCCTTTTTTCATTTGAATGTTTATAAATAAAATATAAGACAATAAAATACAGACATACAAACCGTTTAAAACCACATGATATACATAATGCATATTTTACCCCCTGATTAGACACCAAACCCATTAAACGGGAGTTTTTCCAGCATGATGTTTACATGCCTCTGAAGTTTATTTTTAAGTTCTAACATTTTACCATGTTTGAAAAATCTAATGGATAAAACCAAAATTATGAGTTAAAGAGTGTAATTTTTAGCCATTTTTGACCCTCTAACTCTACACCCAGAGTTTTCCCTACAATAAACCTTTGGTCATTTTTTAAGTCTTATGGGTTTCTAATGTAGGGTTTCCGAGCAAAGCATGAATGCAAAATTAAATAAAAATATTGGCTCAGACATTAATTATTAATATGCTTCCAAGCTTATACATTTTGTATGAAAAACCAGTTATATCAATGTCATATTTAATTGAAATCAGTGACATTCGGATTGAAGTCAATGAAATTTAGATTGAAATCAATGACATAAATTACCAGTATTTGAACATTTCATTAATAATCTATTGCCTTCTTATAAACATATTTATGACTCATGCGCAATTATATCCAAAGCTAGGATTTCTTAACACTGGCAAATAAGTACGATAATTTTTTTTAACTATTTGCTTTTAACTTAAGGCACAAAAAAAAAAAAAAAAAAAAAAAGTATAATGAGAACACTGAGTCGAAATTAAGTGGAAACCTTATCTCCATTTTATATCCAGAATTTTATAAGTAAACGGAAATAAAGAATACCATTATTTCAAGATAAATTATATTAACAAATAAATTAAGATACTATCTTGTGTAGCTTCCCTCAATAATAGAAACTGTTCTATAGTATATTTCCAATTCAACTAGTTCTAAAGACTTTGTTAAATGAAGTTGTTTTTGCTCCGTGTTATTCTTCATTAAAAGCAGGTGTCGAGTGTGGTTATATACAAGGGAGTGAAAAAGTTGTTGTACAATTACTTAGACATCATCATTTTAACAAATTCTAAAAAGGAAAAACACTAGTTATTTACATAAAATAATTTCCCAGTTGCTTTATATCTCCAACCATAACTCACTAACTGATAAATTTTATGGTGATCTTTTTAATTAAAAAAAAAAAAAGGTTTAAAAGAGTCGATTGTGAAAGTTTTACTAATACGAACTTATTACATTAAAAGATTTTCGTTAGGTTTTGTAAAACAGTAAAAAAAAAAAAAAGTTCGATCTTTATTTATGATTAGCATCTTAGTTATTATTTTTGTAAACTAATTTATTTACCGTAATGACGGGACATCGAAAGTCAAACTTATTAAAAGATGACCATGACCACCCATGACAGGGCTCAGACTTTTCAAAACAGAACATTTAGTCCCTCAAAAAATAAATATTTATGGAGAGAAAATTAACTTAATTGAGCAACAGTGCAATACCTTCATAGTTAACTTGACCATCTCCATCAATATCAGCTTCCCTGATCATTTCATCAACCTCTTCATCAGTTAGTTTTTCACCAAGGTTTGTCATAACATGTCTTAATTCCGCTGCGCTTATGAAACCATTTCCGTCTTTGTCAAAAACTCTGAATGCTTCTTTGATTTCCTCTTCAGAATCTGTTTCTTTCATTTTACGTGCCATCATTGTTAAGAATTCTGGGAAATCGATTGTGCCATTTCCATCTGCATCAACCTCATTGATCATATCCTGTAGCTCAGCTTCAGTTGGGTTTTGCCCTAAACTTCTCATGACTGTTCCAAGTTCTTTTGTTGTGATTGTACCATCACCATCTTTGTCAAAAAGAGAGAAAGCTTCTTTGAATTCTGCAATTTGTTCTTCTGTAAGTTGATCCGCCTAAAATAGAAAAATCCTGAAAATTTAACTAACAGATTTAATAAAGGTTTTATTAAAAAGATCCAGAAAAAGAAAGAGAAAAAAAATTGAAAGATTTGATTGTACACTGGAAGAAAAGGGTGATAAGTAGTATGTAGTATGTTTTTATTGCATTTTTGCAACAGAATTAACAGTTTCTATTCATGAGTTAGAGATGAATTTTTAAAGAAAATAGAAGAAGAGCATTCCAATCAGTTACACATTGATACCTATTAGAATATTTATCATATTTTTATGTCTTGTAGGCAGGAACGATGAGTTTATCACCAATATTTCTAGTTCGATAACAATGTAAATTTTTAGACAGAGTAAAGAGAGTAGAACGAGGAAGGTTTTTTTTTGTAGGAAATAAAGAAACAAAGAGGCAGTTAGAAAGTCACTTGGTCAGAAAATTTTGAAGGTGAGGAAATATAGTGTAAGTATAGTGTAAGTAAGTGTAAGTCAGAACGAAAAGGAGCAAAACACAATTCTCATTGCAATCCATTGGAGAGAGTATATTTTGCTAAACTGAGGATTCCATTTTTGGCCCCGAATTTGACAACCATAGGCCAAGTGAGATGTAAATAAGGCAAAATATAGAGATCTTAGGGCTTGAGTGTCTACATAATGATGAATCTTCGGCAACATGCTATTGTTTCTTGATAGTCTTAAGCTGAGATTATTAATGACTTTGCCAGGATAGGTATTCATCAATAGTTACAGAGTTATTTGATTGAGTTAGAGGGAAAGAGACGTTTACCACTGAATATTATTTTCAGATCATAGTCAATGATTTTATTAGGATGATAAAAGATTACGAGTTAAGTTAATATGGAGAGATCTTATCGCCTTTGAGCCAATCAGTGAGGCCACAGAGATCATTATTGACTTTGACTCAAAGTTTCTTAAGGAAACTATAAATAAATGAGATTAGTATCATTTGCAAAATTAAAAACTTTTTTGTTATAGACATATGTAAGTAATTTACATAAATTAGAAAGAGAAGTGGTCCAAGAAGAAAACCTTGCTGGACACCATGATTAATAGATTTCAGAGGATTTAAAATAATAAACCGAGACAAATTGTTTACGTTGACAAATATAGGAACTGAACCAGTTAATATAGTCACATACTGACTTTCTTACAACCATTCCACAAACATGTGCCACAAAAAAAAATAATGCTAAAAAAAAAAAAAAAACTAAAAATGGAAGGATGACTTTATATCTGCTTCAGACAAAAACCTATGGAGACTGAAAAATAAATGAAAAAAAAAATCAAATTAAAAAAAAATGAATAGTTGAATACTTAAACAAGGTTAAAATTTAAACATATCTTAATATCAATAAATAAATAATGAAAGGGAGTAAAAAATAATCAGCTCAACAAGGAAAACAATACTTTTATATCAAAAAACATCAAAAGTTCAATTAATAATAAAACTAGAAACAAAAGAAATAATAAGTTAAAAATAATAATAAAGAGAAATCTAAATAACTTTCAACAGAAAGAAAAAATTTCAAGATAAGAAAAATATATATGAACCATCTTGGAATGTTTATAAAATCTGATTGACACACACACGCATAGAATACACAAGTCATATTTAAAAATAAAAAACATTGGTGAAAATTAATTAGACCAGGTAATAAAAGAATAAAAATAGCAAAATTAAAATTAATCAGAATTTAGAAAAATACCCCTGAAAATTATAGCCTTATAATACTTACTATATTGTAAAATATAAGCTAATAGGAAGACAGTTAAAAAAAATTATAATTTTGTTTTTTAACAATAGTTAGATAGTGAGAAAGTGAAGTTTTTTCAAAAGCTCTAAATTTTGGAATTTCGAGTAATTACAGTAAGAGTTTAGAATGTCATCAACCAACTTCTTCTTTTTTTTTATTTGCAGAAATTATTAAAATTTTATCATTTTTTTATAGAATCAAATAAATAAATAAATTTCTTTTTAATCAAAATAAATAATTAATCTCAAGTTATTTGGAAAAATATTTCATGAAACAGTAAGTCTTTGAAAACTTTTTTTTCAAAATTTACATTATCTTAAAAATTATGCTTTCCAATTATTGAACGCGTGATACACCAAAACGATTAACGATTAAAATTAGATTTTGAATTAATTAAACACCAGGAATGATGTTGAACGGGCCAGTTGGGACATCTTTTAAATGGTAGAAAACAAAAAAAAATTTTATGGTAAGCGATTTAATTATTTAAATATAGATCTATGTCTATAAAAATATGTATACAACACACTTTCTTGGAAAATTTCTTTTAAAAAAATATTACACTGCCACTGTGTTTACAAGTTTGAAACGGCTCACAGCCAATTTATATTTGTTATTTGTGTGATCTTCAACTAAATGTGAGATTAGATATATACAGATAGTGATGTGGAAAATTTCAGTTAAAAAAAAAGTTCACTTCCACTGTGCAGATTTAAAAGTTGTGGTTTGAAAACTCGCATTTTCAAAAACCTCAATACTGTAGTGAAAATAAAAGAACCAGAATAGAACCAAAAAAATATAAGCACTACAAAATTCACTTTTAATCTCATTCATGAATGCAGGTATAGAATAGCCCTAACTGAAATGTTTTTGTTCGGTTATTGACTTTTTGGCTGTCTTTTACTTTTCTGATATCATGTGAACAAAATATACATTTTAAGTAGTATATTAAGTGTTCTATCCAAACTTGTTAAATCTAACACAGAATTTTATCCATAAGAAAACAACGTATCTAATTAAAAAAAAAAGAAAAAAAAAAGACTAATTTATTAAAGCATAAATAAAAATATAAGAAGGGATGAAAAAATAATGAAAAAAAAAAAAAAATGGAAAAGGTAAAAAATATCAGCTATAATTATTGATAAAATATCTTACCATTATTTAGTCGAACTTGAAGTTGAAATGCTGATGATTGATTGAAGAGAAGAAAGAAACGGGGCGTTGAAGCAGAAAGTCAAATATAAAAAATCAAAATATAATTTATTTCAATGGAATGTACATCCAATCTATGATCTGTCGTATTTCGAAGTATTTTATAATTTTACGGACCACTAAATATCTTTCATGATCACCTTTCAAAAATCTTTTCAGGAGATTTTATCTCAATTTTTTTCAACTTTTGTTAAGGAAAAAATACAAAAATCATTTTTTTTGCATTGAATTAGTTAACTGCAGAAAATAAAAATTAATATAAATTAACATGAATAATGGGATTAAATAGAAAACAATACTTTTAATTTATTTCTGGTCCTGAAAATATAATATACTGTCAGGACATTAGAGGTTGGATTTAAACTTTCCCAATAAGGAAGTAGAATGGTAGCAAAACAAATTTGAGATGAATGAACCATGGAGTTGATTGGCTAGAAAATGACCAATCAAATACACAAAAGACCAAATCCATTTAACCTCGATTTGGCGTGCTTTGTAGGTTGTGAGATTCTCGCGCCAAATTGGAGACTTAAAATCGCGAAAAAAAATCCTTCACTTGCAAAAGAGTAGTACAACGGCTGTGATGGACCACCAGTTCTTCTGCCTTTTGACTCAGAATATCCATGTTTTTGACTTAGATCTTCCGTGTTTTTGAGTCAGCTCTTACGTATTTTAGACTCAGATCTTCCGTATTTTTGACTTAGACTTCCGTATTCTCACTTCAGGCATTCTGTACTCAGACCTATATAATTTATGTTGGATTATTTTTAAATTTTACTTAAGTGCGTAAAAGGACGCTATTATTAAGATTATAAAGTTTTTGCAGATGAAACCTGTTGGTAATTTTTGGGTATTGTTTCCGAGATCCGAAAAAACCGTTTTTGGAGCGTACCGGTTTGTTTTGAGCTTACAATTTTCAAAATGGTTGACAAATAAACTTGAATACTTTTACATACATTTTGTTTTTTCTGACCTTGATTTTTTATAGATTATTGGAACAAAATAAAATGTTCAAATAAACAAACGTTTCTCTTTCTTTCTTCTGAAAAAATTGATTTTGTAGTTTGACTCAGAAATACCGATATGTGTTATCGGGTCTAAAATGTTTTTCTATGCTGTAACGAAAAAAAAAGAACGATACATTAAATAATTTTAAAAGTGATTTTCAAGCATTTTTACCTGAAATTAGCTTTTTTTATATTTCATTGTATTCAGTCAACATTTTGTGTAAAAAATTCCAGGGAATAAGGAAACCCCAACTTTTAAGGCCTTCAATTTCAGACGTTTTTATATAATTTCTGTGTCGAAATTTCTGATAATTCGATATTGAATTTTTCTTAAACAAAATTTTAAATTATTGTGTCAAACCAACAAAAATAACAACAATAAGTAGCACAAGAGTTTGGCGATCAAAAACAACACATCGACGACCAAAAATTTGCATTGCATGCAGGAATGATATGTGCTCTTTTTTGCCAACGGAGGACGTCGTTGAAGGATTCGAGCTGCTCGGCGATCTAGTTCGTGGAATGTATGTTGATAAAATCGATGACCTTTTTGAGAATTTAGAGGACATAAATACATCGGGCGTTACCGGAGAAATGCACCACAACGTCCACCAGTTTTTCCGATAAACCTGTGGAATATGTCTTACAGGACTTAAAATGAGTTGCCAAGAACTAATAATACTGTAGAGGGTCGGCATAGAGGGTTACAGACACGAGTAAAACCGTTTCATCCTCTTTTATGGAAATTCTTTCAGAATGAAGAAATTTTAAAAAGTATCGAAATTTTACAACAAATTGTTGGCCATCCACCAGAACCGCAAAGACGACTGCAACACGCAAATAAATTGCAAACACTTGCGCTCTCTCGCACACAACCTTGAACTTTAAAGCCAGGTGTACGTAGCTTGTTTATTTCAAAAACTTACAAGGCTCAACTTGCTGGTTTTTTTATTGTTTGAGTGTAAAAGAAATTAATTTAGTTTCCCAGTTTAAAATAAGCCTAGAATTTAAAAAAAAAAAAAAAAAGCTATTACGTTGTTTAATATTTATTTGGAAAATAGTCCCGAGCTCTCTCTCTATTTTATTTACCTCCAAGTGTTTATGAAAGGCCCCACACACCCCCACCTATATGGTTGGTGAGAGTATTCTTAATTTTTATTTATATACGGGTTTTATTTTTATATTTTTTGACAATCTTAGGTGTAAATTTCTTTTTTATTGTACTTAGTTGTTGGTTTTAGAAAAACGTTTTCAAATAAAGAACGTTATTAACTTTAATAATATGTCTATTCAATAAATTCTTTTCTTCTGAGAAAGTATATTACAAATGAAAATAAACTTACCTTGAAATGATGAGTAGTGGAATCTTTATAAGGCAGACACAATTGGCCCCATTTTAGGGATTTTTCTATGAGAGTTTGAAAGTAAATCCATCCGTACATGGAGTTACTGACACCCATTAAGGAGATTTCCGCTATTTATAGAAATTATTCTACATTTATTTTTGGAGTTGTTAATTTTCGCGAAATAAAAGTAATTGCTATGCATTGGCGTCGTTCATTAAAGTCGTCATATATTCCATTTACGTAGTTTAAGATGAAATTTTGGAACTATTTCAAAAATATATATTTTAGAAATGAAATTTTATGTACTTTCTGACTGTACAGTTAGTACAGTTAGTCTAAAATTATTCAGAATATGTTAGTTCTCTTAGTAACGCTTTAGCAAAATTTCCAGGGTTATTTTTATAAAAGCTCTTCATACATATTACGCATATTTCATCATTCAAATTCTCGTACATCCTTTCTTTTTTTCTGCTTTCTCTTACCCTTTCTCTTATACTTTCCTGGAAATAAAAATTTAAATAAATTAAATAAAGATCATTATACATAACTAATTTTCGAACCATTATTCAACTAAAATATATCACATATCGCACCTGCATTGTCTTACACAACATTTAGATAAAAAACGCATTTTCGCAGTTTATTGACATCATTTTCGGTTCATTCAAACGCAAATAACTTATGTAAATTTTAAGTATATGATTCTAAGCCAAAGTTAAAAGAGGATCAAGTTTCGTTTCTAATGATATATAATACTCGAATTTTTGGATGAAAAAAAATTTTTTTTGCAACCTGTCAAGTTACCATCAAAGAAAATTGCTGGGACTACAATTTTATAGTGTGAATGTATTATTAAAAATTAAATTCTAGGTTGAATTGCAGGTCAAAACATATATATAAAAATCTTTTTCAAATTTACATTTACCACAGCTCATTTTTAAAGTTTATACGAGTCCGTGACGATTACTGATATACCATCCGACCAAACTATTCGCTCGTTCATTTATTTATTTCACGTTGATAACGCTTAAATATTTGTATACGAATATAATTAAATAAACACTAATATTGACCAACAAATTTAAAAACAATAAAACAAAAAACACACAAGAACTAATTAACGACATATTGGACATGTGCATGATTTACAGATCCAAGCCTTAATAGCTGATCTAAAATAAGGCAAAAAGTTAGAGTTTTTGTAGCGTAGGGAGAGACTATTCCAAAGAAAACACACTAAAAATAAGTGAGTTATATACCAAAACTAATTGTTCTTGCGGGTAAGAGATTCAAAATAAAAAAATTTCTGAGAATTTATGGTTCATCTTATAATAAATAAATTTCTATCATTAGACTCTGTAAATGTTTTTCATGAACGCTGGTTGTATTCTCCAAGAGAATCAATCCTTTAAAATCAAGTTCAAAGTTATTATTCGTTTTTGAACACGATGGATAAAGTTATAGTCAATTTTCTTACAAAACATCCGCATCAGAGGGCAATATAAAAATCTACATAAAAAATAACTATTGAAAAGGTTTCTCATTTGTAAGATATCCAAATAACTTATAAATTTAAACAAACAAGAAAGTTTGATATTTGCTATAGTACATAATTTTCGTATATGCTTCGAGAAAGTCAGTTTATAATCAATATCAACTCCTAGCAGTTCCACTTCATTTTTTACAAATATATCTTTTCCATCAATATTAAAAAAGACTGATGGCTTTTTCATTCCCAAGGACATTATTTGGAGATTTGCCAGGTTTGTTGATATTTAGTTATTTTTAAGCCACTCCTGAAGTCTGGTAAGGTCTTTAGATAGACATAACCAAACTTTATCAAAGGCTAAATCGCAAGCGTAAAGAATATTATCGTCTGCGAAGTTAAAAATATGAGAATCTATCACAAAAAACAACATATCATTTATAAATATATTAAAAAGAAGTGGGCCTAAAATAGAGCCTTCCAGAACACTTAATTCTATGCTCAACCACTCACTAAGCGTCGAACCTAATTTATTAACATTATCATTAATATTATTGTTATTATTACTATTATTATTATTGTTATTATTATAATAATAATATCATTATTATTATTTATTAACTTAACGCTTTGTTTCCTTGATTGGAAACAGCTTTTTATAAACCGCAAATTTTTTTTTTCGAGAAACCGTATGCTGCGAGTATAGCTACTAGAAGATTATGTGGAATGCAGTCATAAGCCTTTACAAGTCCACTAAAATGGTCCCTATAATACCTTTCTTATCGAGACAATTTTTCCACCTATTAAAACAAAGAATTTTGAGTGGAGAAGCCTTTGCAAAATCTATAAAGAGATAGAGAAAATTTATCACTAAATAAACGGGTTATTTGTAAAAATACAATTTGCTCAACGACCCTTGATAGAACAGAGCGTGAATTTTGGAAGAGACTCATTATGGCATATCGGACAGGCAAGTAAATTAAAATTTCTATTTAAAACTTTAGTATCAATGATCTTATAACCAAATACAATGTTTCCATTTTTGTTAGGAGTTGAAGTGTCACCAGCATGAACTTCCGTGAAGAAATAGGTGCACTGGATGTGTCTGTAAAATATATTTCCGCTGACTCATTGTTATTATCATTATTTTTTTAGAATTCTTATTGTCATCGAAAATGATTGTAGAAGCAGAATTGATGTTTTTATTTTTAATGTAAATAAAATCGCATGGCTCAAAACCTTTTTATATAATATTAATTCAAGCGAATTTTAGACATTTCGTACTGCTTTAAAAAACTAACGACCAAACAACTTGCTGCTGAGTCTTGTAAATTCAAATAAGAATATAAATTTTAGTAAAATGTGTTTGAAGTTTCCTGCTTTCTTATGGTCTTCTTGTCTGCAAAATAAAGCTGTACAGGTGAAAAATTTTATAAGATAAATGAATATATATATATATATATATATATATATATACATATTAGTATT
>JAUZNK010003706.1:0-10781 GCA_035046665.1 Euphysa ruthae | reverse complement strand
AAGATTATCATAACTATGCTGCACACACACACACACACACACACACACACACACATACACACACACACACACACACATACATACATACATTATTATTTATGTAAAATTTCACATTGCCGTGCTATACACATATCTATCATTTCTTTTGAGTTATCATGGATTTTAGAGTGCATTTTGGGCAAAAATTGCTGATAAATTAAACAGGGGGCAATTATCCAGGGGTAATTGTCTGGGGGATACTACCCAGGGGGTAATTGTCTGGACACCATGTATCATTGTTGTAAGTAGGAATATGTGATATTGTAAAATTTTCAAACTTTATTTGAAATATTTAGACCAAACTCAAAATGCATGCCATGGTGCTGATTCCCCAGCTTCAGCGGAACGAGTAAGTTTTTTCTCCAGAGATGGTTTGTTTCTGTAATTCATCTTAAAGTGCTTGAATCAGCTTTAAAATTTCCCTCTAAATATATATTGCATAAAGCAATGAAAACTAAATCTTCTTTATGAGAAGATTTAATTTTTTGCTAATAAGCACCCTTATCAAATAAAAGTACCTGCTCTGCTGAATTATTAAACAATTTCACCAAAGAAATTTTTTTTTAAGATATTAAAATACATGCTATGAAAAAAAAAATGCAGTTTAGTATTCTCTTAAATCCCAAACGATGAAGTATGTATGGTCTTTATTCAAAAATGGTCTGGGTGAAAGAATAAGAAGGCTATGACTAATAACCGTTGTACCTTATCCTTTTGCTTTTTAAATAAGTTTTTTTTTTTATATTCAAAAATATAAAATATTACAATTTAATTAGAAATTAGTTAATTACATATTAATTCATTGAAAAAAAAAATTTTTTATGCAAAAACTATTTATTTTTGATTAAAATTTTGAGACATTTTTAATTGTATTTATTAAAGAGCATTATAAAACGGTGTGAAAGAACACGTTTAGAATAGACAACATCAATATAAAATATGTTATGTCTCTACAAACAAATATTTTTTTTATCCTAATGAAAGAAATTTTGATATTTGTTTAATTATACACTTAGAGCTAAACTTATGATTTTTAAAGATACCTTTTCCTGTTTTTTTCTTTAAGGAATTGGAATTTTTCTTTGGTTTAAAATCTCCAAAATGTGAAGCTACGTATAAAAATTGTACCTTGTGCATCATTAAACCGCATGCCGTTGCGAGTGGTTTAGCTGGAAAAATTATCACTGCTATTCAACAGCAAGGTTTTGATATATCTGCGCTGCAGATGTTCCGTGTGGAAAAAAATAATGCTGAAGAGTTTTATGAAATTTATAAAGGTGTTGTCAATGAATACAGTGTAAGTTTTGTTATAAAATTTTTCTTCTGAGTTCAAATTATTGATTATCTAAAATCCGTGTCTTCTGTCTAGTCTATTATATTTAGGTGATTTTATGGCAAAATCATTATCATATTTTTTTAGTAGTTGGCTAAATCAATAAAAAATTGTTTTATATCATAATATCTACAGTCTATTTTAAACAAACTCATTCATATTTTTGAAAAACACATTTTTTCAGGATGCTATATGACCTAAAATCTGTAAATGCCCCACATAAATCAGTCTATTCCAAGATGCCTTTTTTTTTTACTTAAGTTTTTTAATAATCCTTCTCTTTTTCAAATCAGGAAATCATGGAATATTTTTACCCAAATATGCCAAGTATAAACAAATAAAGCATTGGCAACATTATTTTAATTAATTTCTGATAAGTACAGATATAAAAAATTTAAAAGTTCTTTGTCTATTTTAACTTGAGGCTAATGAGGTGGTTTTTAGTCTGAACTTATACCCCTGAGTTACAAATGTCATATTTAAGAGAGAGTCACTTATCTGCCCTGTGACAAAAATGTTTTTTTTTAAAATACGTTTGGCGTAGTCTTCATTGCAGTCAAAACTTAGAACTTAGATATTCTTGTAAAAGATTTGTATTGAAATTAAATAACCTGCCCTAGAATCAAAAGGATAGAAACTAAAATTTTTTAACAGGCTTAATAAACGTTTCTTCACAGAATTTAAAATATATGTAAAGTTTGGTATCAGAATTTGGTAAAATTACTTGAAAATTACATGCAGTGATGAAGCGCAAATTCATTAAATTTGGAGATTGCTTTAATGTTTTGAATTTAGAGATAGCTTTAGTGTTTTGGATTTAGAGATAGCTTTAGTTTTTTGGATTTATAAGCTCTTAGTTTTATTTAATTTGGCATTTATTCAACTTCAAAGGACAAATTTTTTGTTTTCGTTTTTTAGTTACGAATGAACAAAAAATAGCCTCGAATATGAATATGATTTAGTTTGTGGATTTTTTTTTGCCAGGTATCAAATTTTGCAAATAATCTTTACTAAACATATTTTACCTGTATTTTATTGGAAAAGAAGTGCTAATTTTAACACTGGCAAATTCTTACACACTTGAAAAAAAGCAACTTTTTTTCATCACCTTAGCATGTGTTGATTCTAATTTAGTTTTTGTATAGTGCAATATTTATGTAGTTTTAGCAGTGTTGTGGCTATAAAGTATGAAAGCAAATTAAAGAGACAAGTCTTTTGAATCAGCTATAATTTGATGTTAATCATTTTTTAAATTAATGCACATTTGCTCACCAATTAACTGAGATTCCGCCAAATTTAAATGTTATACCATTTTTATATCATACTCAAGTTCTATGTTATTAATATATAAAATTTGAATAACAATATTGTTTTAGTTTTCTATTTGATTTTCTGTGTATAAGTCATACATGATTTATTCGAATCAAATTCTTATTTTATAAATGTTAGATATATACCATTCATGGTATTTATATTTATCAATAATTATATTTTTAAATAATTCATTAAGGTGTAAGCATTTTCTTTTTCCATTTTTCGTTTCTACCATCTCTGGTAATTTTTTAAAAAATTGCTTTGCTTTCAGTTTATTTCTAACATAAAATGTTATATTTTGAGTTTTTATAGTACTTTTTAAGGGTTTTATTTTGAAAATAAAAAAATAGGATTATAGAATGAGTACTATTTCAATCTGTATTACTGGATTAAATAAATCTAAATAATAAACACAGTAAAAAGGGTGAAGCTGTCTTGAGCAATGTAAGTTAAGTTAACTCATTTTCATCTTCCAACAGTTTTTACTTTTAGAATATGAGTTGTAAGTTGACCACGTTGTGACTACCTCAAAGGTGTATGGTCCATTTTAAAACAATTTTTAATTAGGTAGAATTTGCTGTTTTGCCTTCTGACAGATTTTCTAGTAACTAACTTTCAAAATGCTACGCTTTTTTTTTTAAGAATTCCTTTGAAAGAAATAACACAGTATTGAAAGTGAAAGTTCCTTCACAGATTTAAATTATTTTGCAGATAGTCTTGTGATAGATATTAAATCAATTCCATCTGATAAATCTGAAATAATCAAAGACTTGAATTCAAATAAATCTATTGCAAGCAGCAATTTTTTCTTCAGACTAATCCAATTATCTAGAAAATTTCAAATCAACTACTTTATTTAATTCTTAATAAGTCTGCTATATTTATCAAGCAGCTGTGTTAATCAAGCCAACATTTTTAAACGAGTCAACTATGCTAAGCAAGCTAATTGTACGTAGCAATCTAGCTGTACAACGCAAACCAATTTCGCTAAGCAGAACAGCCTATCTATGCTATATAAAGCAAGCCAGCTATATTACGCAAAGCCAACCTGCTGTTTTAAGCAGAACAAGTTCCAATCCTGGTTATAATATTTTAATATTGTCGTGTATTGGGAAGAGATTCAAGCTTTATTCACGACACATATGTTTTAAATTTTAGGGGTAAGTACTTCCAGTGGTACGCTCTAGATTTTTTTTTTGGTTATCGTCTTCAGAGCTTTAAAGTTTAGAGATAAATTTTTTATTACAAAAGAAGCTATTAAATGCAGGTAGCTGGGTATTTCCAATAATAGACATTAAATTTTATTTTAGCAAAAGAACAGATCTTTGAAATCGTTCATTTCGTTCTCATTTCACATTACTTAAAACATGTTGATTTTGGTAGGATTCTTGAATTTCACGGAATTTCCACGGTAGTAGCTATATTATGTAAATAAAGGCTTAATTTGCTGTGCACAGCTGATTTGTTATGCTAAACATTTTTTTAATAGAGATGACTGGCTTTGCCTAAAATAGTTGATTTGCTTGCGCTTAACTTGTAAGCAGAGAAAGATAATTATACTGAGCAAGACTGTTGTTTTAAAGTATTGTAGCTGTGCTGAAATAAGCTAGTTATGGTTAAGCAAGGAAGGTGTGATAAAAAACACAGCAAGCAGAGTTTTGGGAATCGAACTGATACTATAACTTTTTTACTTTTATGGTTATTTCAATGCTCTTCATTCTCTCATTATTAGATAGACAGATAGATAGATACATGTATTCTCCAACAACCTTTTAAAATTTCAATAGAGCTATAATTTTAAAATCAACTACAAAGAGTTACTGGCTCCAACATTTTGATTACCAACATTGGTAGTTTTACATGTGCTGAGGAAAGAGACTGTTTAAGGTCATTTTTAAGACTGCTCGTAAATTATAGTGCTTTACTATTTTAGATAATTTTCTATATATATAGGGAAAAGCGAGGATAATAAATATTTTTTATTTTTGCTGAGTTGTATTTAAACTACTATAAAGTAAACTTATAATGAATTTGAGAGCTTTGACATTTCATTAAAATTTTGGTATTAACTCAGCGACGGATAGCGCTAGCGGCCAGCACTTCACAAATTATACTTTAAATTTTTGTAGTAGCTGTAAGATTTATAGCAGTATATGTTTTATTTTTCAGTATTCATTAAGGGTAAATAAAGTATTTGAAATTTTATTGTACCAAATAATTTTAGTTATGATTGAGTGATATCATGAGCGCGATTGGTAAATTACTGTCGCTTATTTACCATATTTTGAGTGCAGAACTCAATTTAGTTTGAAAGGAGCTCATAGCTCAAATTATGATGTCGTTTACCAACGTAAGTTTTTATAATTCCAAATGAAGCAAGTTATTGTCTTATCATTATTAATTTTTTATTCAGGGAATGGTAGACGAACTAAGCAGTGGGGCTTGTATTGTGATGGAAATCACAAAAGACGAAGATGTACCGACAACATTTAGAGAATTTGTTGGTCCTTCTGATCCTGTAAGGTCTTATTTCCGAAATTTGTGCTTAATTTTCGCTCTATGGTAGCTCATGACAGAACAAAACAAGTAACTTGAGATTTTTGTGACTTTGATTAGCGTCTGATAAATTAATGTCCGTATCTCTAAAATTTTGTATGTTGTATGATTTATATAATAAATTTTTCAATCATGGATTTACTATGTAAACTTGTAGAAAAATTAGTTTTAATCCTGTTGTCCTATTTGACAAATTTTTGCTTAATTTGAAAATAAGAGGAAAAAAATTAAATCGTTTGTTATCTATAGAAAATAATTTCTTTGAGGTAATTATTACATAATGAGATCCGTTAACTATTTTTAAAAATATTTATTTATTTATTACTCACATGTAATTATATTTAGTGACTATTACCGAATAGATAACCAAAATATACCTCTCTAAACGCTATTACCAAATGTATAACCGAAAGGTAACTCTAAACACTGTTGCAACTGACACTCCACTGAAATTGTAACTTCAAGCAAAAAAACAACCCTACACATTTTGAGATTTTTTATTCTTGAAAAGCAAATACTAACTCTTGTTTCATCTCTTATATTAGCCAAGTGCGAACAAGTTTAAACATTCAAAAATTTAATAGAGTTTATAATTTCAGAGAATTAAGTGATAACTAGCTTATTATTTTATTATCTTCTATTATTTTTATATAACTAGCTTATTATCTTGTTAAATTCTGACAATAGGAAATTGCCCGTCACCTACGTAGTCATACTTTGAGAGCTCAATTTGGTGTTGATAAAATACGAAATGCAGTTCATTGTACCGATCTTCCAGATGATGCTGTTTTAGAGGTATTTTTCTTAACAATTAATGGAAACCAATTTACATTTAACTTTTCTACGCTACGAACTCTAAAACTGTTAACAGTTTGATTTTTCCCTGTAGCTTCGAATTACAAGGCTGTTAACTCTCGCCCACTGCCTCACTTCCTTGCAGATTTGAGGTTTAATTGTCTTAAAAGTGATGGCGATGTCGACAAATTTGATTGCAAGGCAGATGGTTCATCGCAGAATTTTAGACCCGTTATTGGGAATTTTATCTGAAAATTTTGCCCTATCCTGGAAAAATTTCCATATGCCCGTAGAGTTTTACTGGAATTTTCTCAACCGTGTATCGTAAAAGCATTGTTCCTTCCATTTAAAGATTATTCTAAATATGCTTTTTGTTTTCTTTTTTAGGTCGAGTATTTCTTTCGTATATTGAATGCGTAGGTTTTTTATAAAAAAAGTGTAAATATTGCTTAGGATACTGTCTTCGATAATGTTTAGTTGGGAATTTGGTTGAAAAACTGAAGTACGTATCGTGTGGTTGGAGATTTCATGCTTTGCACCTCATTTCTTTTAAAAACTTTTTTTTAATCACCGTCTTTTTGTTACCTTTTTTAGTTTGAGGTAGAAAGATGTTAAATTATTGTTTTTATTTTTTAATTTGAAATAAATGTAAATATGGTTCTAAAGATTTTTTTTTTTATTTTTTTGATGTTATTTATGTTAACTAGACTATTATTAGGGGTGTCAACGACCTGAAACGCCTGGAATATTTTGGGAGCTTAAACTCTTTTCAAGAAATCTGAGAATGATCAAGGTAAATGCTGAAAACACTCTGAATTTAACGAAATGAAATATTTAAAACTGCTTGAAGGCCACTTAACAAAAATTTCTTTATATCTCGATGCAAGTTTTTGATATAAAAACACGTTTTCCATATGGTCTGGAAAACAATAGCTAAAGAATTTTATCTCAAAACTTATTTGAATTCCTCATTTTAAGTTATCTTTGTAAACTATAAAATTTCTAAATCTTCTCCTTTGTGTCAAAAGGTGTTATAAAATTTGAGTGAGTCTGAAAATTTTGGCTGGATTTATAAGATGTAAATTAAATAATCTTTTTATAACCTGTAGTATATGACAAATTTTTGGATTTGGTTTTTGGCAAAGTTTATGGTGTGGTCCCAACCGTAAGGTTCCGGATTCAAATCCAGGCTCGCCCACTCAGTGTATGAGTAGCATTCCATTCGATTCGGTGCGAAGACATCTCATAATAAGTTCGAATTTCGATGGTCTCCCTTCATTATAGGAAATAAATAAAAAAATGAATAAGTAAATAAGTCTCCAAAACTGAAAGGATTCTGTAGTTTTCTGTTATGCTACGTTACTTAAACCATTGACATACTTCTATTCAGAATGAAATGGAATAGAAACCATTCAATTTTGAACTTCTATAAGGCCTGATATAATCCCAGAACTTTTCTCTAAGGAAATACTCGAGTCCATGTAATTCATTCTTAATAATGATAATAACTTTCATTTTCGACGAAGGAGTGCATAAACAAACTCCAGGAACTGCTATGTGGATCCGTGGCGCAGTGATCTAAGGAGCCAAACTGCATAGACCTAAGTGGTATGTGGTTAGGGCCCACTTAATGACTGCGTTTGCGGTGAAACCACCATCTAATTTCGGGCAAAATATAACAAAATTTCGATGGTGTATGTCTGTCCTTGTCCTGTGTTCAAAATTCGTAATATACGTGTATTAAAAAAAGGCACTGCTATGGGGACAACATGCACGTCTTTTTATTCGCCTACATTGTGTTTTTAGATTAAAAAATTTTAAAATGTTACGTCACCGTGGGGCTTCTATTCTTTACAAGATCATACTTCATGACAACTATAAGCTGTCAAATCTTGTTAAGGTCTTTAAGTAGACAAAATCTGCAACGAACTTCAACCCTTAACACCCATGTGACGTCAACTTTTAGGAAGAAACTAGAAATATTAGAAATTTAAATACTTTTAAGCATCTTTAAAATTCAGATTTTATCTGAGAAACTGTATCTTGAGATGTTATTATTATCTTTTCTTCTCTATTTTCGCCTCTACTTATTAAGCCATATCGGTAAACTTCTCACAGTATTCTAAGTTAGAGAACACCACCATCACAAATTGCGTCACCAATAATGTTTTGAACCATAATTCCTGTTATATGGCGTACAAAAATATAACAAAAAATTTTTTCAATGTACAGCTGAAATGGACAGTGAAAACTCTTGCGGAAATTGGACTAATGCTCGGAAATTTATTGATAAAGATTGTTATAAGGTCACAGGTAATAATTCAGGCAAAAAACACGGTCAAGTTTTTAGACAATGAAGTTGGTAGCTTTAATTGCTGGCAAATATGTTCTTTACTTTCAACATGACTTACCATTATTTGAAGTCAATAAACTTTTTTATAAGAAGCTGAAAGAGTTACAACAGGCATCTGCCCGATTAGATGGATGTCCGATTATATTTTACGAAAGATAAAATTTATCAATTGGCGAACCATCTTTCTTGAACAGACAAATTGCAAAAAAGGTATATTCTAATTTACCAAATTTCAATTTGACAATTAAATTGGGACCTTGTTCCTACACCATATAACCTTAAAGTCAAACAATATATACATATGTATTTTATACACGGATATTTTGATGGTATTTTGACAGTCTCTATCTATATTAAAAGCACGATTAAATCAACTATGTCATAAATTGTAAATAAAATTTAACCACCTAATGTCATATCGACGTTAGCAGTAAATTCAAACTCTGATTTAGCCTTTCTAAATCCAACAAAATCAATTTAATTGCGCTGATCAACAACCTTTTGACGAAAAGTTATATAGTGAACTAAAAGGTCTCGGTTTACGGCCATTTGCATCTTTGACCTCTCTATAACTGTAAACGTCATTGTGCTGTTTAGTTCAAAAACTACCTCTATTGCCTAAAGGTCCCATTTTAGCGAAAACAAAAGAACAAGCTTTGCAGCTGGAACTCATTTGGTAGTAACGCGAAAAGATCTCTTAGTAAGAAGTTTTTTTTGCTGAATCTGCAAAAAATTAGTACCTTCCCATTTCTTTATTAATGATATTTGAACAGTAGAGAATAATTCAATCAAGAAAATAGCTACCAAATCAAATTTAATTTCAATAAACTGTCGACAGAGAATTTTATTTAAACATTACAAAAGAATCATTAACATTCCATTCGAATGCTCTGAAACATCTATTGTTCTAATATTTAATTTCGTGTCTTTAAGCATAACTGTTTAACAAGTAAGTTAAAGTAAAACGTTGCATTATTTTAAATTGAGATATATTTTTAATTAAATTTAATTAAAAAAATGTTTTATATTTGACTTTACTGTATATTAATCACTGGTAGGGTAAAAAAAAATTTATGTTGTTGAATTCTGTTGCAGTTTTCTTCTATCATCAATTCCCATATACCATTTTTAATTTTGACTTGCCAAAAAGCTTGCCATGTTTTCCCAAACCTTAATATGTTGATTTTAACTTGTTCTGAATATTTGCAAACAAATTTATTTGTTTTTATTAACAAAAACCTTTGCTATGCAGAAAATATTTTTAAAATGCTGACTGTCAAAGTTTGGGATAGCCAAAGAGATAGTAAGTATTTGGACAAACTTTATTATTTTTACGGGAAAAGTCGGTGAAACTCTTTTATCAAACAGATATAAATTGCTCTTGTAAAGAGCATTTTTGTTCCCTAGCCAGAAATAACACGTTAGTCTCGGAACAAGTGTAAATACAATTGAAAAAAAGTGTTTACTAGTCAATTTCATACGCGGGAGTTTGGTGGCGAGTTTATGGAGATAATAAAAATGGTAGATTGCTTATGTTGAATCAGTAAACTTTTGACACTTAAAAAAGTAACATGTCTCTTTGAAAGTATATATTTCTAGCTAATAATAAAAAAAATTTTTTTTATGGTTTTGCGCTTCAGTTTTATGCTTCAATAATTTTAACAACAGGAATGAAAACGGGCAGCCGATACAATTTTATAGTTTACCAAGAGACAAAAAAAAAATTCAAGCCGAATCAAGAATTTTTCAAACAATTTGGACATCTTTGTTCTGCTCATTGGAGTATTTGCTTGAGTAAAAATAGTAACCATTTACTAGATATACCTGTTCTTATTGATCAACTCAAAAAAACTTGAAGAAAAGTATGAACGAACAAAAGGTGTTGTTTACAAACTTACAAATCCTTCGAAAAATTAAAAAAAAAAAAAAAATTTATAAAAATCTTAAAAGGAAATTATATGAAACTGCCGTTAAATTGTACGAAATTCATAAAATAAAATTTAGAAAAGCAATAAAACATTCATCATTAAAAGTCACAAAAAATAAGATTTCCTACAAAACTACCGTACAATATAAAAAAACTTTCTATTTATACTATCAAGAATACAATTATACAAAAACAATATAAAAGCTTAAAAAGCGAAATAATTAAATTAAAAATATCCCATAAATTAACTGAAGATAATTAAGATAGCTAAAGAGAAGAAAAAGAAATATTGAAGAGAAACACATTTTTACAAAGAGATAGAGTGGGCGGCGGTGTGTGTGTTGAAATCGGAAATTTTCAAAAATAATTCAAATGTTTTTAGCATCAAAAATAGATCCCTTTAATTTTTTAAATAACTTATTTTAATGATTTAGATAATTTTATCATTTTTCCTAATACAAATA
>JAUZNK010003705.1:0-10781 GCA_035046665.1 Euphysa ruthae | reverse complement strand
AGCTTGTTCTGCTCAGGAATAAACAGTGAAACATCTGAATCTATGCAATACACTCTACAATACTTATGTAAAAAAAAAGTAACATATATCGCTATTTTCAGACTTGCGCAATTGGCTTTTGCAATATCCAAGTAATTGGAAGTTCTGTTGTCGAGCGATAACGCTGGCGCCATTTACTTCACACAAGAGCTACCAACTACTCGGGAGGTTGTTTGCTTATAGCAAGGCCTGCAATGGTATTGTGATAACGTCATGGAGTGGTTTGACTCATTCGGTCTACCACCAGATGCCGATGAAATCATACTAGGGCACCGCAATTTTTCAAAAGTGGCTTGCTGAAGACGTCGTTCAAAATTATCTAAAACTCTGGTGCCAAGACGGGGTTGCGGTTTGCTATAGTTCTCAACAATGGACCTGTGAATCTAAAGAGCTTGATATTGTTTGTCTCAACAAAGCTTATTATGTCGCTGGAAGGTTTCAGGGTATTACTGCGCTCCATTTGATATTACATAAAGGTGCAGCCGCGAAAGAAAGGGTCTGGAGGTGGTTATCTAACCAAAAGGTTGGCAGGTATATGCAGACACTGCCTCCTAAGGAGGTCTTTATCCATTTTACAGAGAATCGACCCAACAAACTCCACCAAGCCGATCTTTTCTTTCTCCCACATGACAAACACGGTCGTAAGAAATACAAGTATGCTTTGAAACTGGTAGATGCGGCCTCTCGCTACAAAGCTGCTATACTATTGACCTCAAAGTCAGAGGATGAGACTCCATTGGGATTTACTAGCATATACAAGAACAGACCATTTGTATGGCCAAGCACATTAAGTAATCTTATGTCTAAACTTGGGTTTGAGTCCGTCAAGCACAAACAGACCATCACAGATTGGGGGTATCTTCAAGTCTTTTAATCGTTGTCTGGCTGAGAGACTAATCAGGGCGCAGGCACAACAAGAACTAGACAGTAGCCGTGACAATCGTGAATGGGTAGCACCTCTACTCACTTTAATGAAAGATATGAACAATACATAAACATGAATGACTGATCTCGCTTTGGCGAAGACGATCGAAAAGGTCAAGGTCCGATTGGTAGCCGAGAAAGCCCGCCTATATGAAACGTTGTTGCCTATCGGCAAGATGGTCTACGTTGTTACCAACAAAAAAAAAACACAAAGGATGTTGGCCATCAACATGCGAACGATCCATGGTGGAAGCATAAGCGTTGCTAGATTTTGCACCAAATTTTGGAACCTGGACAACCCTCTCTCTACTACACTGCATTCTCAAAGCATAGGTTCATAAGGTCACAGCTACTACAACACAACCGATGATATACGGATGGGTGATGGAACACCCAAGCGGAGAGCTGGACTACACCAGTTATGGTGAGGATGTCGTTAAATGGCACACCCTCTACGTTTGCTTGATGCATCATGCCCGTCAGGAAGCCATACTCTTGCACAATGTCAGTCACATAACCAACCCCTCCCATGGCAGAATCTTTAGCTGCTCACAAATCCAAATGGCGATGCTCGCCTGTTTCTACTGTGGCATCTTGGCTGTTCCATACTTCAGACCCAAACTGAACAGCCTTCCAAATGCCTCTGTATTTTTAAAGGGGTTGGCCTTATATCTTCCCTATCAAGCCACTTTTCCAAACGATAGACTGTACACCACCCATAGAGTGGTTGGCTTTGTGGTATTCGGCTTTTAGCTGATCTTATAGCTCTTTCGTATCATCCCATGTTGTACCAGTTTCCTCTTTGAATGCCTCTTCAATCGCTCTGGATACAGATAGTGATCCATCGCTCCCCAAAAGAGCCTGGTCACACAGCCAGAGTTGGATAGTCGAGGGAATGGCCCTAATTGTGAATGCAATCATTATTGATCTTGTTCTATGTTCAACTGTTTTTTGTGCTGCAGTAGCCCGAATTCCATTATTGCCATATGAGGAATGCTCGATTTTTGAGAAGTCGATTGGGATGTCTACCTAGGCATGGTTATTACGAGGCACAAAGAAATCTATCCTAGTTTTGTAAAACCTACTGTCCCACAATATCTTACCCAGAGCATCGAAAACAATCAACTTAACCTTGAGGGCAGTCTCAAGGACAAACATATCCTCATGTGAGCAACCTTAATTTGTAAGCTTCTTGTCAAAACATTCTAGTATCTCAGGCGACTCTGGGGCAACCACTACCTGCTTGGGTCATATTGTCCCAGAAGTGATTGAAAACATAGTGAACGAAAAATTTTGTGAGCTCACTGTCCTTTTCTGGTTCTAAAACCCGCCCTGGTTCGCCCAGCTGCTGGGAAAGCAGTCGAAGCTCATAACGAATGTAGACCAAATATTCCTGACTTTTTCCCCCAAATTTGCTGATCAATCCCATGAAGAGCGCTGGTGCTGACCTAATCAGTGCAAAAAACAGTCCCCCTCACATTAATACCGTGGCCATAGATACCTTCTTCCTTGGTCACTCAAGCTAGGGGTTCTTTAGCTGACTTACCTACAACAGCAAATCCAAAAACTCAAGCACTTCCGAGGCCATGTCTATGGTTACCCTAAGTTCTTCTTTTTCAAACGAGACCCAATATACCTTGCCCTCGCTCGTGATATATGGCAGCCGCATGTCGAATCGATGACCATCAATACCTTCATCGATCTCTTTCCAGACAATTATGTTCCCTTTCTTGCTGTAGCTCCCGTTTGGGTAGAGCAATAGGGCATTGTCGACAACTAGAGCGAAGTATAAGTCTGGATTGAGTTTTACCTTCTTTAAAGTGAATCCTCCCCCGGTCAGTGGCAGGTGGGGCTTTTCCTCCTTCACCTGTCGCGGCTTAAACGCAGATTGCCAGAAAGGTTTTAACAGCATTTCTTTAACAGCCCCAAGGATGTTTTTACTGATATCTGTGAGAGCCATGGTGGGTATATATGTTCCGATATACCCTAATCAAACAAGTCTCTAAATGAATGTTTGAACCAATTCACACAACCCACAGGCAAAATTTCTAAGGGAACGCTTCTCTGTATCTCAATTTTTGAGCAACGCGATGTGAACCACATGATTTACACAGCAAAGTCACAGATTTAGTCCCTAAACCACATAACCTACATGGAAATTCACTTTCATCGTTAGGTATAAGCTGGCCTGACGCACCTCTAAATGAAAACAACCAAGGTCTTGGAGCTGCGGACAGTGGGGGTGTAGATTTACAATTACCAATTTTATATCTACGCAAAACTGTCATTAGTAATTTTTGCCCAATTATTAATCTATGTGAAACTGCCCTTAAGTAGATTTACAATTACCAATTATATATGTATGCGAAACTGTCCATGTTTACATTAGTAATTGCTAACTATATACCTACGCGAAACTGTAGTTAGGTATATTTACAATTACCAATTAAATATCTACACAAGGCGCCACAAGGTCCATAAGGTCACCCACTTTGGGAGTAATTCCACACTGGTCCCTAGTGGGGGTGCAATGGGTGGTTATTCTCCTTCTATATCCAAGTCTAAAACCCCGACTCCCCCATAGACTTTTAATCTAAGTTAAAAAGGAATTTAAAATTTCCGATGCATTTCCAAGTCAATATGAAAGCATTTATTGAAGCTACCCATATGAATAAAAAAGGTCCTATCAATTTTTTTCTTAACGGCTAAGGCAAAACATTTTTTGATAATTTTTTAGGCATGTCTGTACCAAAAATAATGATAAAGTGACCTAAATGCTAAAATTGAAACACATAGTTTTCAGTATAAAAAATTTTATATAGCGATGTATAAAAAATTTCTGCAGAAACAAAAAGCATAAAAAAAATTTTAATGGTTGATACATACCCTTGCCAAGAGTGACCAGGTGAAGCATGCAATGGAGAAGTTAAAACTGCAGGATTTGGTGAGTAACTAAATTTTGGAGGAGTACTATGTAGTGGCTATAAAACAAAATAAATCCTTATAGAAAAATAAAAAATGTGTATATTACACTATAACTCACTGAAAATTTATTCTTTAGATATTAAAAATTTCTATTGTGAAGACAACTGTCCAAAATGGCAGATGGCAACGAAAAAAATTCACAGAAAATTTTGCAAAGGTTCTCATGTTCAGTTCACTGCCCATATCCATCAATCTTTTTTTTTTCCATTTTTGTTTTTTTAATTATGGAATTGATTTTCACAGTTCTTCTACAAAATTATCTAGGATTTAAAACAGGGAAACTTGCGATCAATTTATCACCTAGACTTCCAGTTTCACTTTCACTTTAATGACCGACTGAGTGAAGATCAAAACCTTGAAAAGGTATAAAATTTCATATTATTTTGAATAGTCGCTCACTAAAAACTCATTTCTAATTTCATCTAAGGCTAATAAAACTTGATCAGGATAATTTAGAAGTCTATTTTGGAGCAACATTATTATTTTATTTTTTTAAGGCTTAGAAAGTATGACAACCTTTTACCACGTAAAAAAACTCATAGCCAAGGAGCTAATGCCAAAATGAGAGTGCCTTGCATTTAACAAGCAGTTAGAAGGTAATTTTTATTTTAACATCAAGATGAGATGATATAGCAGATAATATCATAAAACTACAACTTGGAAATTAAACTTATCTAATGAAAATGATGTAGTAAGAGCCCCATAAAATTAAGTTGGTTCAGATACAAATTTATGACCGCAACTTTTCTTATGATTAAAAGTTCCTCAGCTGTTAAAATAAAATCTCAGAAATAAAAGCGAATATTTCCTTAATTCCTAGAAATGCCTATACTGATTAAACTTACTTGGTTTTGTTGCTGGACTGGCTTTGGTAACAAGAGTGGTTGTGATCCATGAGCAACCATAATAGGTTTGGAAAGGTTATTTATGTTGGAAGTGAGAGCTACTGGAGGTCGAGAAGTAATAAATGCGGTCACCGAATCTTAAAAAAAAAAACAAAGAAATATATTCTAAATGAAGCTATGCACATTGTCATTTTTAGTATCTGGTCACCATTTTGAAGTGGTTTCAACAATTATAGATATTTCATAAAACGTATTTCTACTTTTGCAGCAACTACTTCAATAAAGATGAGTATTTACTGTAAGACATAGTCTCAACATATAAATTTGTACATATGGAGCTAAGCGTTTGATGAATTGTTAAAGCAAAGTCTGTTCAGCTGGATGCCATTCCAGCTAGTGTGTGAAATAAGAAATGAAAAGTGATTCTCAGTAAAAGTTTTTTCGTCTTTACAAATCATCATGGTTGAGATGGAGGGAAAAACTTTTGATTTTGGAAGGTACTAGAATGAGAGGAATGGAATCTTCTGGGTATTTAACATACAACAGCTGTCAATGAACTGTTGAAATTTTAGTAAAATAAATCAAATTTTTTTCCACCAAGAACTCCCACTATTTGAAGAGTCCACGCTTATTTCACACAATGTGTTGATGCTTAATCTGGAGTTTGAAATTATAAAATAAATAAAATTCTTTGTCACATTCACTTTCCAAGTTTGAAAGACTATATTTATTTACGACTCACTGTTGAAACAGAACTGCCTTTTCAGAAACATTTTTAAAGTCATAAGTGTTATGATTTATTGCTAAAATCTGTTTCAACGTGAACCATCTTGAAAATCCTTGAAATGAGTAAAAAGTTCGTTGATATGATTTTGACAAAATGAGCTGATTGGTCAACCAAATTTAAAATCTAAAAATTACACAATAATTTTGAATCGTGTGAATTTTTTATGGCAAAAAATCTGGATTGTAAATTTTTGCTCAAAACATTTATCATAGAATAGTACTTATAACTCAGATTCCGTAAATTTGTTTTCAAACAAAACAAAATTTCACTGTATTTACGTAAACTAACTGCAGTCTCTGTGATATTCTTTACAGTATGCTATATAACTGCTTTCATTATGAGTTACTGATTGCCATATGGATTTATTTTCTTGAATTTCTGAATTCATTGAATTTGTTTGACAGAATCGCGCACCTGATGAAAGACGGTGGATTGGAGACAAGATGTCTAAATATACAGCCAATTCAAACAGTTTTTTGGCATGAAATCAGATTCTTTCATAAAACCTTTTTGTGAAGCTGGAGGGTCAGCAATGAAAATTTTATTGGCTTTACCATGATAACATCAGATATTTATTGTCGTCTCAGTGAGATATATTGCTGCATTGTTATAAAAAAGCTTCAGAAAAAATAGTTGAATGTCTAAGTATAATGCCTGAAAAATTCAATAATATTTGCAATTACTATAATATGCACAAAACCTAACTTTTAAAAATCAAGCAAAAATAGAAAAATAAAGCACGTAAATAAATGGAAATTGAATTCAGTATTAACAATAGAGTCATCACACTTATGAATAATTTTCATACCTTCCCATATCTATTTTTATAGTCTACAATAATTTCAAACAAAGGATGCTGGTACTGAACGAAAGTATTCCGAAAGAAATGACATTACAATTTATAACAGAGAGTTTTTATGCTATACATGCTGTAATTTATCAATTCTAGGGCAGATTTTACATACATACAATTTGTAAATAATCAATAAAAGTTTCAAATCGTTATTTTATAATATTTCATAGGTGAAAATGTTGTGGAAGGTTGTGATCTTCCAAGAATTAATGTTGGCAATGTACACTTTTTAACTGTAACACCTTTCAAGTCCCTTTTACATTAGAATTAAAGAAACTTCAGTTAAATTTAGTTAAAAAAAAACAACAAAGATTAATTTTAAAGCGGTCAAAATTACGATTGGTCGTCGGTTGAAGCTGATCAAATATTTATTTAACAGACCTGAATTTGTGTAAAAAAAAAATTTTCAAAACCGATCAAATTTGTTGTTTTTACTTTTTCACGAAACTCCTGCTAAACATCTTTTTCTTTTCTGATAGAAATATTGCAGACATCTCATAATTACCACTCCTCCATAGATATTTTACATTAAATTGCGATGTGAAATTGTTATCAAAAATATCTCACTATTATAAAAAAAACAAAAACAAATCACTCGAATGAAGATCCAACTCATGGGAACTTATATTTATTTGTTTCAGGTGTAAATAAGTCACTATAAAAACAGGTTGCTGTAATAGACCTTCACTTGAATATACGTTGAAAAGCTTGAAGATTTGAAATCTGTTTATATATCAGCATAAGATAAGTTTAAATTTTGTTTAAAAATCTTCTCCTCCCTTTTATTATTACTCTTTTACGAAGTGTTGAAAATGTTTTAAAGTTGATATAGATATAAACCAATCTAGATTGATCACATTTAAAATCAATCAATCAGTGCACAAAATGAACAATAGATTTAAAAATTACCTGCTTTAAATTATTTGATTCTAATTCCCATTGTATTAAAGAATATACAAAATTATGTCTGTTTTCAATTATTCAATTTTAATTCCCATTGTACTAGAGAATGTAAACAACATATTAACTTCATGTTTTAGAGCCACAGTAAATCGATTTTTTTGCATTCAAATAAATTTTCGCCCACTCCTCCACATGCCCATAGAAATTATAAGGTTCGTAATAAAGCACACAACTCCCTCCATAAATAAATAAGAGACCACACCCCTGTAATGTGTACTTTAGAATTCTCAAAAATTAAATTTTATTATTGGATAATTTAAATAATTTAACTTAAAATTTTTATATGCTGTTTTTATAATCTTGTATATTTTGTCGTTTACTGCACTGTAAGAGTAGGATAAAAGCTTGTTTATTTTACTAAGAATGACTTATAAATTGATGAAAAATAAAAGCAGTTTTCTTTCAGTAAAAACGCTAGGATAGATTTGATCCTTAGTTAAGCTCTTCCCTTTATATTTGCATCATATCAACATAACTTGCTACAAAAGATCATCTCACATAACTACTAGTATAAAAAGGAACTGGGTGATTATTTTGATAAAATAATCACATTTAAGCCTTTTAAATAATTATTATAACACCCTAAAAGCTTTTTCTTTGAAATAAAGGCAGAATATGATTAAATAGTTTCAGTCTAATTTTATAATTAAGTATATTTAATGTATATTCAATGTTACGACAAAAGACAGTTAAATCACAAGTATAAAAAATTTGCAGATTAAGAATGCTATTTAAAGAAACTGATATTCAATATATTTATATGAAATAACCTATTCATAGGGATTTATAATTAATTATACAAAATACACTGATAAACTATGAATAAAGTGTGTGGATATTATAACAATAAATTGATATTTTTGGAGGCAATAAAATGAACAAAGAAGGCTTTAAAACGTTACAGGCAATCTAAGTAATATCAATTTCAAAAATTTCTCCACACAGCCCAACCATGGTTGGTTGTGCTGGGAAAGGAGAGAGAAAAAGGGAAAAAGGAGGAAAAAGGGAAGGGATCAAATAATCGATCAATTAGAAAAACCTTATTTTGACCCCTGTTATGGCATATTGCATTTGGATTCAGCGCAGGAAGTTGAGAACATTAAGTTATTAGATGCAAAGAAGCAAAAGGTAAATGACTGAATAGAAAAAAAATTGAATAAAGATAAATATGTTGAACAAGTTCATAAATCCCTTACTTCTGTTATTTGAAGAGTTTCCAACCAGCGTCGATAAATTAGAAACAAGCGCAGCCATAGTCGTTCCAGATGAATTTGTACTGTTTACCAAACTTGAATTTGACTAAAAACAAATTTTATTATAAACCCAAAAATACTAAATGGATTTGTAGCAGAATATGTTTAACCCTTTTCTTGACATGTAACTTGTCACATGGTCCATAAAATGCGTTTCTACCGGACATGTGACTCCTCTCACCGTGCCATTTTTTGTTATTTCTACACTGCATAGGCGGTGAAGACTTTGGGCTGTTCTGTGTGGTCCAAATGGACAAATACTACAGGGATGGCTTTATAAAAATTTTTCTTAAAGAACATTAACACTAGAAATATATTAATAATTTAAAACCGGCATTGAAAAAATTTTCTGACTGAAATTCAAAACAGTGCTATTTTGTCTTGGAAACAATACTCTGACAATTAACAATAAGTTAACAAATTTTGGCTTCTTTTTTTCTTTGTGCCTACACAGTTTTTGAACTTTTTAGAATATATAATAATAAAAATAAGTAACTACAGAGGGTTGACAGTGGTTGATTAAGTAATGAAAGTTAACACAAGCGTAGTTGATAACTCATTTAGAGAAAGAAGTGATTGAGATAAGAAGCAGTTTTATTTTGTTTCAGGGCATGACATTACAGAAGCAATACTTTCACTCAGGCAGCTTTAAAAAAAAGTATTTAAAAAAGAGAAAAAATCCATTTTTTGCCTTTTTATATTTGGAGAAAACCATCTAAGTTGGGTGTACTATCAGTTGGGTCTACTAAGCGAAAATCAGGTGAATAATTGAATAAAGAACAGGGTGTCCAAGTGCGTAATTAATAGGCAAATGATTTGATTTTTACAGCAGATTCTATGGTAAAGTTGTTGAAAAACATTAAAAGAAGATATAAGTACTTGAAGAGAAAAGTGTGCAGGAAAGAAATTGGTACTCATTTTTGCCAGTCTTGTAAGCACTGGAAGTATAAGAAATACAGTTGTATTATGAAAAGACTACGAGACAAAATTCAGTTAGAATTGCAAAGGTGAGACCATAGACAATACCGTATTTCTAGCTTCAGTGATGTACAGCAATGGATTATTAGACAGGTGATAACTTCTATTACCTAGGTGACATTTTAGGTAGAAATTCTTTCTGCTTGGAGAAAATTCATATTTTGGAGCATGCTTTTAATTTTCACAAAAAAAAAAATGAAAAAGAAAAAACAAATTTTCAAAATGGTCCACAAAATCATAAGAATATACTTATTCTAAAATGATTCAAAATTTTGAAAGAAGCAAATTATAGTCTCCTTAGAAAAACACTAAAAAAGTGAACACTTAGAGATATAGGGAATGAATTTAATCAAGATGACATATGGTTTAAATGTTATCCTTTATGCGTACTATATTAAAAAATAGGCATATGGGTGTATGAAAAAAAGCTCAAAGATGGTAGATAGCATAGGTATATGTATGCATACAACTAAAATAAATGAAAAAATATATATCCTCTAAAAAACAAATGCTGGTAAATCTGAAATAAAAATTATCCATGCCAATCAAACGATTTTATTGTATCTGAAATGGTGCAGCTCTGTGTAACCACATAATAAAAGATGGTTGTGGCTATGTTTACACTTAGTCAAAATCTATATGATGCAGAACAAACAGAAAATCCAATAAGTTACAATAGCAAGTTATTTTCTTGAAATAACTCATCCTTGTCTCCACAGCTGGGGACGAGGGTGGATATAACTAAATGATTTAAATATAACTAGCGACAAAGAGCTGGAAAAGAAACTTGTGACTTTAAATATTTGCGTATATGGACTGTTTATATCAAAAATAAAATTTTTGGCTCTGATGTATAAGTGTTTTAATCATATTGTTATAAGATGGTACACATATGACTTCCCCAGGAAATACCAATACAACACTTCAGTAAACAAATTAATCAAGTTTAAAAAGCATGGCAAAGAATTTGGCACAAATGCAAATAGATGGGTTTTTATGACGTTTTCCTAAAGTTTGAGTCGAATTTGCAAAAATTGGCTACTCCTCTATGGGTGTAAAAAACTTCAATTCGTTGTCCATTGAGAACAGACAATTTGAGATTTTCACCATCTTTTAGAAACAAGTGTAAATCTTACTTTAAGTAATATATATAT
>JAUZNK010003704.1:0-10781 GCA_035046665.1 Euphysa ruthae | reverse complement strand
GCAGCATGACTCCTGAAACGTCGCTCAATAAAATTTTATAACTCATGACATGTGTTTTATCTCTTTAATTATTAATGTCTGAGTTGAACAAAAACAAATATTTTTTAAAATATATATACAAATATCATATCATTCGTAGAAATGTTTATTTTAGAACAAAATGAGTTACAACCTAAGTTATCAAAACAGTTTTTTCAAAACTTATCTGATATATGCACGCGTATATTGCATTCTTCTTCCATATTATTTTTACTGAAATCTCCATCCTTCCACCAATGAAATCTTAGGAAAGTCAACTTGATTATCTGGGGTTCTAGTTTGATGAAACATTACTTCTACGTCTCCCATGACAGCTATCCTCTCTTGTCGAAAATGCAACAGAACTCCTACTAGTTCATTTGTTAAATCGGGGCCAGAGAGTATTTTATTTGTTTAATGATGCGCTCATATAGGTTTTTCCCATGATAAGGGAGATAACAAACCTGACCGAGGCTTCTTGGTTCCTTTGATTTTACTGCGTAAACTTTTTCCAATATATTTTTCATGAATCTTGTGTAATCCTTGTGAAATTTCTTGTTTCTTTCAAATCTTTTCTTCAGATATACTGCTCTACTTTCAGCTTGGGTACAGTTGTAAGGCAGATTTACTTCATAACTTCAGAATGACAGTGGCAAATAGTGATAACCATCGTTGAAGTAACACTTTTCCTCCATAATCTTCATAAATCTTTTGTTTTCCTATAAATATCCAGTTCCATCTGCGAAATGATAACAAGGTATTGACAATTTTCTCGCATTTTCATTGAAGTCGTGCTCATAAATTCTTTTTAGCATGCCTTCTATACCTCTTTTTCCTTGCATCCATGTTGTATGGATGTATGATGATGTGCAATCAGTGATGTCCATTACTGCTATTATATTACAGATTAGTTTCCTTGAATCCCTTGAGTCTTTTTCACAGGCCCAACCATACACATACTTCCTCTCATTACGCCTTTGGATGGATTTCCATTGTTCGTACTTCCAAGAACTTCTCGAGAAAATACTGGATCAGTAACTAACGTAGTTTCCTCGTCGATGTTGTAACATTGGTTCTCCTCCCTTTTTCCTTATAAGAAGAAATTTTCTATTCCATCTCGAAAGTTGACTGATAACATTGAAATCATTATTCTGAATACATCAGATGAGTAAAACACATTAATAAACTGACTGAAAAGTATATAGTTTTACTTGTGAAGAAAACAGCAAGGCGAACCAAGACCGATGTTAGAACCAGAAGATGACAGCGAGTTCACAAATTATTTCGTTCTCTATTTCGCCAACAATTTTCAGAAAAATATTACCCGAGCAGGTTCTGGGTTGACGCCCAAGCGCTTAGCGGATACTAGAATGCATTGAGAAGAAGCTGCCAAATACAGGTTGTTCACGTGAGGACACGTTTGCCTAGAGACTGCTTTCAAGGTTAAGTTGGTTGCTGCCCATGCTATGGGTAACACATTGTGGGACAGTGGGTTTTACAAGTCTAGAACATTTGTGTCTTGTCATAATTACCATGCCTGGGCAGAAATTCCGATCAACCAGCTAAACATTGAGCATGTCCATACACTGGACAGCATTGCTGAACAAAGCTTGTCCGGCCTTTATTCCTAAAAAACCATTGAACTGAGAACGAGGGAGATAATGATTGCATTCGCAATTAGGGATATTCCCTCCACCAAAAGACTCCGGCTGCGTGAGCTATGGAGTTCGCTATGGAGGTCACTATCTTCATCCAAAAGGTTACTGAAGCATTTACAAAAGAAACTGGAGCAGACCCTCGAGATGATATTCCGGAAGAGCTATACATAAAATATCGAAAATCCATCCCCGCATGGGTGGAGCTACAGCCTATCGTTTCGGTGGATCTTATGCGTGAGCATGGGTTACCTACGACCATGATGCCTCGAGCGAATATAAATGGTGTGTCCCTTAGCGACGTCCATATGCTAACTGGTGTATTCCAGCTCTCCACTTGGGTGCTCGATCCAAATTCCTATCCATATACCGTCGGTCGCGTAGGAGAGCATCTGTGTGAATCACAACTCCATGGCTCTGAGACTTACTTAACTCTGGAGATATGAAAAAAGTCACTGCCCAAGAGGTAGCTTATAGCATTGATGCCAAACCGGAGATCAAATATCCATTCTGAGTCTTGTCTGTCTAGTTCGTTTGAAAATGCGCTAGGCATGATGACGATTCTAGGATTATTATCCGTGACAACATTGACACTGGTTACCTCTGCAAAGTTATAAGAGGAACAGATCGGCTATTGAATTTCCAGAAAGCAGACCAAATCTACTGCATCAAATATAAAGACGACAAAACAATGGGTCAGTGGTTTCATATACGGACATTCGTCCTCGCATACTCCAATGTTGCGTTCCGAATGATGCTGAGACTTTTCCCCCAAGAAAGCATCCTAACTGTTTGCACAGATGCCATCTACACCAAGTCCCTTCTCATCGAGGTCGAAGGCCTACTTGTTGAGAATGGTCTAATAAGGTATGGACAATGGCGACACAAACAACTCGGATACGAGTGGTGTCCTGAGGCTGAAGTTTGGAAAATCGAACCTGCTGGGCAGCTTGAATTGCAAGTAAGCGAGGTTTCCCCGCCTCCCTCTGATCTCATTTTTTCCCTTTGATACTGCCGCGCGTATGTATTTGACTGGTTAGGATGGAAAAGGGTAAGAGAGTATGGGTCGTGAAAACCTTTACTGGGCACAAGCTGGTTATGCTCACTTCAGAAAACTACCTGTCCGGGTTGCATCGAGATAACCCTGCCTTTGACTTTGAATCCCATCAATCTCAATCCATCCATTGTTACATCTGCATGAACCCTACGAAGCCGATAGAAGAGTGGGATCCCATTTCCATAGGTCATTTACTCGACACACTTGCTGAGGTTATAATTTTTGACAAGTGCTCTAAGGTTCCAACCATGATTCTCAAAACCATACTCGAATGCCTGTTCCGCCGAGCTTGTGAAATAATATGTTATGGGGACCGTGGGCAAGTTTCGCCGTGGAATGATAAAGAAGGCTCACACGAAATTCTGGAGGAATGTTACGGGTCAATTTTCCGCCAATTCGAAACCAATATCAATGCCTCTGCGAAATTTGCGGTGAATAGTGGTCAATTTGTTCTACCAATAGTATCTGCCAAAAAAAACCAACTTTAGTGCTACATGCTGTCAAAAGATTGATGTTGTACCAGCCAGACTGCATTGAACTCAATCCCTTCGCAGAACATTTTCCAGCCAGCAATAGCATTCAATCAAGCATTGCAAAGCACAATACCGAATGAAGTTTGGGTGTGTTCCACGAACTTCCTAGGTTAAAAGGTGCAGGCCAGTCTAATTCGACATCGCAAAGAAAATCATCCTGAACTCCCGACAAAGATAAACTTTAACCCAGACCAGAGCATCGCCAATCGTTATAAAAAAATAAAGTCATAACCGTAGCGGTTAGATAAGCAATGCTGTCTATACGGCAATCTTGCGTGTGAAGTTGATGAGCCAAATTGTGAGGGTCTTACATCCAAACGATGTCCTGTTGTTCCATCAGCGCTGTAATCGTCCCGAGACATCAATCTGATGAAGGCAGGTTTGAAGCGCTATGACATCAAAGACAGAAGAGGCGTAAAAATATACAGAAGCCAATGAAAAACTCACTGTTGACCACGTCCTGGAAATGATCGCCGCTACAAACACAAGTGTGTTAAGTGCGGCACTAGACTCTTGTTACAGTGCTACACCAAATTTCACGGGCAGACCTTTAGTATCGACTGGATTGATGACAGTAAAAGGCATTAAAAATGGAACTTAAAATCACATGCTTAACGTGTAATCGCCGACACAAGCGCGAGACTTTCCAGGCGAACAATATCAATCATTATGAGCCACAGGTCTCAGCTGTGACATTGTGAGCCCGTGCTTTGAGAATGCAGTATAGCAGAGGGCAGGTTGCCCATTTTCTAAAATTTGGCGCAAGATCGTGTGGGTATGGTTTATGCGTCCGCCACGGATCGGTCAAACTTCGACCACCAATGTCCTTTGTATCTTCCCCGTTGTTAATAACGTAGACCATCGTGCTTATAGGCAACAACGTCTCATGTAGACTGACTTCTTTGTTTACCAATGGGACCTTGATCGTTTCAATCGCCTTCGTAAGAGGGAGACATGTCATTCGCGTTGAAATGCTGTTCATATCTTCCACAAAAGTGGGAAGAAGTGCTACTTTTTCGCGGTTGTCAGGCAACAGTTTAGTTCTCGCTATGCCTGCATCTTGAAGAGTCGCTCAACCAGACCACAATTAAAAGACTCGACGAAAGCCTGCGATCTGTGTTGGTCTGGTTGTGCTCGACGTACTTAAACCCCATGCTTAGATATAAGCTTACTCAACACTCCTTTGAATTCATGGCCGTATTCATGCCCAAAGCCATATCGGCCTAAGCTCTTATTCATTCATTAATTTATTTAATGTTGGTAACGCTTACATAGTTGTAAATGAATATAATTATTTATTAATAAACACTAATATAAACCAAAAATTTTTTTAAATATTAAACAATAAAACAAAAACACATAGAGATTAATTAACGACATATTGGACATGTATATGATTTGCAGATCCAAGACTTAATAGCTGATTTAAAATAATGGCAAAGATTTGCAGCTTTTGTAGCGTAGGGGGAGATTAATCCAAAGAAAACACACTTTAAAAATAAGTGAGTTTGTTCCTTAACTAGATGTTTTTGCAGGTGGGAGTTTCAAAATAAAATAATTTTTGAGAATGTATGGTACCTCTTTTAAAGAAAAACTATTAGTTCGGAATTTAGTTTGTTGACAGATTTATACGTTTCTATCATTAGGCTCTGTAAATGTTTTTCATGAATGCTGATTTTATTTTCCAAGAGAAGCAATTTTTTAACATCAAGTTCAAAGTTATTGTGGATTACCCGTAGGCCTCGTTTTTGAACACAATGGATAAAGTTATAGTCAGTTTTCAAAATCAGCGGGCTATATAAAAACCTAACTAAAACATAACTATTAAGTGATAGTGGTATATCATCACTACCTTTTTTTAATTTAATGATAACGCCATATACTTCTTAAGGTTCTACGTGATTAAAGTCAAAAAAATTATTGCGGGGAAAGTTCATAAGAATTGCCTTAATACTTGAATGAGACTCAAAATCTGAATCTGACGTCAAAGGGTTATGTTCAATATAAGGGTTATGTTCAATATAAGGAACCCCTGAACCAACACTTAAAGTTTTCGTAATGTTGGCAAAGTAATTGTTAAATATCTCAGCTTCGTTCTTTTCCTCAGAAATAATATTACCATTTTCAAAAATAATTATTCTATTCACAACGAGTTTAGTGGACAAAAGTGGTTTACATGCCTCCCAAAACGATTAATGTCCTTCTTTTTCATTAAAATTGCGAAAAAATGTTTTTTTCTCTCTACGAATAAGGTTAACAACATAATTACGATGGATTCTATGAGCTGTTAAATCGCACGTTTGCCAGATTTGTTTGCGCGATCTTTTAATTGAGCACGTTTCATTAGCTCTTTCCTGATAATTTTCGACAAGAAAGGTTTATTGTTCCCCTTATAATATTATTTTTGACGGGATCATATTTATTTAAAAGTTTCTTAAAAATGGTATCATAGTAAATATAGTTAAACGTCTAGAAGTATAAAAATAATTATTAAATTCTTAATGAAAATCCTTCAACACAATATTTTTTAAATTTCTGTACGTAACTATACTAGGAGGCATTTTCAACCATTTTGACCTCAGCATAGTATATATTAAATGATGAAATCACTTAGACCAGTTTCAACAGAATTTGACTTTTGGAAGAGAGCTTTTCTGATCATTAATATCAGATCAAAAAAAGTCACACGAGTAGACTTAAAACATGTCTTCCTCTGTATTAGATTACAAATGCTTTAGTTACCCATAAACTCCTACAGTTCTAAGTTCACCATAAATAATAAATGGTCATATTTCTTTAAGTAAAAATCTAATAGACTGGACAGATTCTTTAGGAAATTAATTGTAAAACATTTGTTCGGGTTATATACATAACAATTTTCTTTTACCAATAGTGATTTCTGAGGGGATTATTTGAAAATCATGGGGTAGGGTATAATCAAGGAGTTTTCTTGTAGGTAATTCCGATTTTACCAAGAAAAGTAACCACCGCTATTTCGACTCAAGTCCATTCTATAAAGTCTTTTAAAACCTCGAATTAAGAACTCATTATCAAAAAAATATCATCTAACTTAGTTTCTGCAACAGTAAGTATATATCAACAAGATTTGAAACAAGATCAGCTAGGAATTAATATTTATACACGCTTCCCTGCATTTTCCAGATGGAAACCCGACAGTCGAAAACTCACACACTGCAAAAAATCGAGGATACAGACATTTTGAAGATCGTGTCAAATTTTTATTGCGAAAAAACCTGCGAAAGTTGTAATGTGAACAGACCCAAAACAACGATATTTTCAACATTTGAATCTGCAGAAGAAAACTGCGACAGAATTCAACAAATAACAAATTTTCTTACGCTTTCAGTGAATAATATGCAATAAAGCTGTATTATTTATTTTATTCACTAGGTTGCTATTCAAAGGTTTAAGCTTATTTGATTAAGTACAAAGTCGCAACTCTATCAGTTAGAGGTAGGTATATACCTATACCTACCTATAGCTGCATAACCCTATATATAGCCACAACTAAACTTGCAGAGAGTTTATCATGATAAATTTCCATCAATTTCACTGTTTCGAACATGTAGAAAAACTTTATATTTTCCAGCAGAATAACTGTACTTGATTTCGTTGTGAATCTTGTTTTCACGCCATTTTCAAATTTTTTGCCATAGAAATTCCCGTTTATTTACCTATTTAATCTGCCATCTTTAATTATGTAATTCAGTAAACGCGAGTCGCTTGCAAATTTACGAAACTGTGAAGTTGTGTATTATAAAAACACAAATTAAACTCTTTATTAAATAAGTAAAATCGAAATTTTCAAGTTCTTAAGATAAAAGAGAAATTGGCTTAAGTTTAGAATACTTGCTCTTAAATATAGTGTATAGTAGATTGTGTCAGCCATTTAAAATTATTTGATATTCAACAAGATTAGGTCAACAAATGAACCTTTCTCTGATTTAAAGCAGGTATTTGATTTTATAAGATTTTAATGACTATACAAACCACTGACTCCAACCGGGATTTCACAATGAGATTTACTATGTGAACTGGCTTCAAAAAGTCTTAAGCTTCTGAACAAAAAAATTTCACCATCAGTAAAATCTTGGGTAACTGAAATATTTTAAGACTTGCATCAAGACCGCGTAAGATTTTTGTTGCTGCCTCAATCTTTTTATAGGTTATGTTATATATTTATATTAGATTATGAAAGCTCCCTTCTCTTTTATTCAAGGAATAAATCTTGAAACCTTTTGCAATGGCTTTTGGATAAACACTGTCAAATAACTGTCATGAGGAGAAGGTATCAATAGGATATGAATGAATATAAAAAATTTAGTTATATTGCAGGATTAGTTTTATAAGAAAATATTTTTTAATCAATAGCTAAA
The DNA here is from genome assembly GCA_035046665.1 of Euphysa ruthae. Taxonomy (NCBI): domain Eukaryota; kingdom Metazoa; phylum Cnidaria; class Hydrozoa; order Anthoathecata; family Corymorphidae; genus Euphysa; species Euphysa ruthae. Next base: position 3,121 of record JAUZNK010003704.1, on the reverse strand, counting down.
TAGTCCGTCCTGAAAAAGCAGCAAGATATTTGTTTTGAAAATTTATTCTCAACTAGCTTTAAAAAAAATTGTTATATAAGACAATTTAAAAGAATAAATATTCATATATTCATTTATTGATGATTCTTACAATAAAATGTCAATATCAGTATCCTTTATCTCTGATTTGTAGTGGTGATGGTGTGACCTGCATGGACAAATAAATTATGATCTCAGATAGACAAGTGATTTTTTGAAGTTACATTGAGTGAATAGTGCTGAACTTTTATTTCTGCAAGAACACTCCAAAATCTTAGAGAAAAATGACCCATGCTACTGTATGTAATAAAACCAGAGGTGTAAACATATCACGTTTGGTCGCTTTGTTTCTAACTAGCTTTGGCTTGATTGAATTATTTTTTTGACATTGAATCGAATTCAAGCTGTGCATTTTTTGACTTATTACATGTCCTTGCGTCTCTTCTTGTAAACATTTTTTCACAAAAAGAGGCAATTTGAAACAGTTGGCTATCCAAAAGCTGACTGAATTATTTTTCAAACGATAATATGACTTTAATATGAATTTTTTTTCTACCGGAAATCATTTTTCTACTGAAATAAGCTTGTAAAAAGAAATTAGAATGTCACGACACTAAATTTTATAAATTTATTGATAGAATTGAAAATGTTATACAAAAAGACATTTTGAATGATGATAGGGTTGCTTACAGTCGTGATTGTTACAAAAGCAACTCAAGTGTAAATAAAGGAACTTAGGTGAGCAGCAAAAATATTTGAAAAGTTCAAGTACGAATATAAATAAAAATAAAAACTTTTAAACGATTTTATGTTAAAATAAATACATTAAGGGGAAAACACCCCTTGCAAAATTTTTTTTCTAAGTAACTGTTTAAACTGAAAAATAGTGATATATAAAAATTTTTTGCTCTCAAAATGGTGACCGGTTTCCATAGAAACCGCATAATGGTGTAAAAAAAGTTGGTTTACATTAGTAAAGATTCAAACGTAGACGCGTGCTCTAAACCTTTTTTTGCATAGTGATTTATAACAAGTGTGCACACAAAATAAAATTCTCCAAAAATTTATTCTTGTCATTTCTTGCGGTCACTTGGTTATTAAATACACCTTTTGGTTTATTGAAGCGGTTTTTGTTAGAAAAAAAATCCGGAACTAAGAACGTCATTTTTTGAGAAACAATAAAAAGAACATTTGCTGAAAATTTCATGTAAATCGGAGAAGCGGTTCTGAATAATTTGAGAAAACGCGCTCTACAGTTAACAAACATAATTTTTTGTCATAACATATTTAAAATAACAAATATACCCATGCCATATATGCACTCTTAAAAAACATGCTCTTTTAAAAGCCACCAGCTTCATACATGCACCGCTTTGGTTCAATAACTTATATCATATTTTTGGTACCTTTTAACCCAAATGATTTTCCACTGGTTTAAGTCTTGCACAAATTATTCTTTCTGCAATTGCAGATGTTGGTCTGGATATACATAAATGCCGGGGCCAAGGATACGATGGTGCTGCGGCTATGGCAGGAGGGTATAAAGGTGTTGCATCTAGAATTAAAGTAATTTATTTTGGTCAGATTCATAGGGATAATCATCTACTGTTGCTGGTACTCTAAAATCAATTGACATTAGGGGTTTTCCTAATATAAGAGGTTTTTTAATTTTGGGAGCTATACCCATAACTCCATATACTAGGAGTCGAATGTTAGAATCGCGTTATAATTTTTTAGCTATGATGTCTATACACCAAGTAATTGTACCCGATGTAAAAAGAGTTATTATTGTTATATTGTTGCTACTTTAGGTGAACGACGTTTGCAACTACAATCATGGAAAAAATATTATGACACTTATATGCAATTAGGACACCTTAATAACTGAAAAAATACCACAGGCAGTTAAAAATATGGATACACCGCCTTTGGTACACTCAACTTTAGTTTTATTTTTTGGTTACCAGACTTTATAGACTTAGAACTTATAAATTAAAAAAAAAGAAAAAAAATTTTTTTTTCTCTGCTAGAGCTAAGGGATGAAAGTGACAAGTCCGTACTAATTTGGGATTGTCATAATTTAGCGATTTTGGTCTAGAAAATCACTTTTACACCATGCGTCCAATGTGAATTTGTGCTAAATTTTAATAAAAGTCTCATATAATATGTCCATGATTGTATTATTCAGTAATAAAAATATGTTACAAGTTCATAATTTCGTACAATCTAAATATTTCTTCTTTTTGTCTTTCAATTTTTTAATGAATATACAAATTAAATTAATTCAACTGTTTTCTACTACTTCCAAATTTTACTGTTAATTAACTTTACCATCAAGAAAAGGGAGAATTCGCTTGTGTGTTTCATTTTTGCCCCAGAAATTTCTTAAATTTTCTTATAACTCAAAAACTATTCATTTTAGGCATGTAGTTGCTATAGGAAACTTTAATCAGTAGATAATTTTGACTACATCACTTCAAAAAATTTTTGAGCTAAAATTTTTTTTTCTCTTATGTGGTCATAATTTGTACCTATACTTTTTCCAGCCGAGCTATAACGGGTCTAAGTGACAACAATGAGCAAAACAAAACAAAACAAAACAAAAGAAACAGAATAGCCAGCCAACGGCCTAATAATACAAAAAAAAAAGTGTCACCATTACAATTATTAGAATATTTTTGTTTAAAAGTAAATAACACCTAACCTAAAATACTATAAAATATTATATTCTTCTTTTCTAACATAAAAGAACTTAATTTTTTTATGTTCTCTTCACAAACAATTCCTGCTACTACTAATTTGGTATTCTCTGCTCCATGAAGGAGATGTTAATGTTATTGCTATATTTTTTCTCGATAGTTGGATGTAATGAGTTTTTCTTTTATATCAGTATTTATAAAATCATGTTTATATCATGGTTTTCACGTCATGGACCAGGTTCTTCTTGTGAAGCATAGGGAAGCCTGTCCCTGTGGCTACAATTGGTTCTTTGTCAGTTTCCCCAACTGTGAGTTTGACCATTGTCGTACCTAATTATCTCCATAAATTGTTTGTGGATATTTTATGGGTGATAGTGGGCTTTCTTGCATGGGTGGTAGGTGAA
>JAUZNK010003703.1:0-10783 GCA_035046665.1 Euphysa ruthae | reverse complement strand
CTCTCTATCTCTATCATTTGAGATTAACCTCGCAACATATACATGCTCAACTCCTAGCGGGAGTATCAGCTTCGAACCTAACTATTTATTATTTTAGATTTATCACTAAAGGTTCTTTTATTATTTATTAAAATATGTTTTTTTCTTTTTGCAAATAACACTTTTTCTTCACAAATTAATATTATTCAAGTGATTAAGTAAAGAAATCTTCGTTTATTATACAGATTTATTAACTTATTTTCGTTTTTAACCTCTCTCTTCATTTTTGATTGGTTTTATCTTTTCCCTTGTAAGTTTGAGTCTCTTGCATCATATCTTACCTGGAGTTTATTTTATTGCTATACACGATCTCACTTATCCAATGACGGTATTTAGCTATTCTAGTATAATAGCTATACTTACGAGGTTGACCACAACCTTCTGACCAGCTAAATATACCGATCAAAAACCACTTTTTCGTAATTGGATCTTTTTTAATAAGAGGCGAGCCACCATCACCGATACAAGGCGCATTTCCATTAACAGCAGTTCCAGCACAAAGCATTGTCCTTTTATTAAAATCATATGAAGTTGCGCGTCGGCACTTTTGTGTGTCAATAATAGGTAATTCTATTTGCTTTAAAACTCCAGAAAACAGCAAATTCTCATTAGGGGTGCTTTTAGAGAGTGGCTGAGGACTTCGAGCACCCCATCCAGTCACTGTTGCTAATGGTTGTTGCCTTTCAAGTCTTCGAATCTTCTTAGTTTGTGCTAAGCATATCTATGAAGTAATAATCATGATTTAAAATCTATCATTATTTTCAATATTTTTTGAATTTAGTTACAATTTGCTTCCTGTTTATTACAATGACCAAAAAAATTCTCAAATTTCTCCCCACTGTTTGAAATTTTATCTACTTGTTCCAGCTCGATAATTTCAGTCAATGAAATTTAAAAAAAAAATATGTATATATATATATTTATTTATATATATGTATATATATATATATATATACATATTTTTTGTCAAGGTCTCAATCCCTGGTTAAGATTCTAGAGAAAAATCACTCTCCATCCCCCTTTTGCGGACAATTGTCATGGCAATATTTGATTTATTTATGACTAAGAATTTCAAAAAATAAAGAGGAGCTTTGTGATAAAAATATATGAGCATACAAAATACTTACAGGCGTTACATAGTAACTGATTTTTGCTTTCTTTGATAACTTGATGACTGCTATGTCGTTCCTGAGATTTAATCTGTCAAACTTTGGGTGTATATACATGTCACCCCGTTGTATTTGGAACTGTTGTTCGCTGTTTTCTGGTTTGTTTCGATCATTTTCACCTAGAATTTAAAATCACATTACTATTATTATTATAATTATTATATTTTCCTTTTTAACCAATAAATATACATTTATAATATCGTTTAAAGATTAGAAAAAAATATATTTGTTAATATAAATATTAAGAAAATCTTAGATAAAAAATTGGTTAATAGGATAGAGTCACTTTTGACCAAAGGGAGTGACTCCAATTTTTTTGGAAATGGGAAAACGCGGTGTTAATTTTGAAGACATAATGCAACAAACTTTTATTAAAAGACTGCTGAGTACAAACAACTTTTCAAACTAGTCTTTTAATTGGGTCCGGTTTAAATCATGAATTGATTTATATTGATGAAAATTGCCATATTTAATAGAGAATAATCTATAGATTTCCATCAGAGATCTGTCCTATTCAGCAGTGCATTGAAATTTTATCGAGTTTTTACCATATTTTACTGTTTTAAAATATGGTAGAGCTAGCTTTCTGTTATTAACACCATGGGTAAAGTAATTATGAGTATACAGACTGCCAGAAAAGTAATAAGATACTGATACCGGAACATTAAACGTACATAAGGTCAGAAGTTTTAACAAGATTTGAGAACAAAGTTATATTCAAACTATGAAATGAAAATGATACATTAGAGCGGAATAACTGAAAGTTTATTATTCTGAGAGCAGATCGTTGAAGTGAAAGTAATTTATTTAATTGACTGTTTCCATTCTGACCCCAAACTTGACAGCAATAGCTAATATACGAAGAGAAAATTGAAAAATAAATAGAACGAATAGTATTATTATTAATGTAATAACGCATTTTTGAAAACATGCTAATTGATCAGTTAAGTTTTAAAATATTAAAAACTTTCAAGAATCTATATAATCTTTTATACAATAGTTAGAGTTGAGAGTTCATGCTCATAAAACTAATGATAATTTGAGGACCATTGTTAAAGTTTTTGCATTTTTTTGCGTTATCGTTTATTTGTAAATTTCATCTTTTAAAAATTTAGGAAAGAAATTTTCGAATTTCACCTAAAATATATTATTTAAATTATTTTAAAAATTTAAACAACTTTCACCATTAACCTCCTAAAAATTTCCAAATCTTGCCAACCATAATTCTGCTTCTGGTGCCTAAATAATTTTTGTAGTAATTCCCTGCGGGTAAGTGGGAATTTCATTTCAACAACAACAGACGTATTACTTCAACAACAGATAATTTATTTTAACAACAGACTTTTTATTTAGGTACTTTTCTTTTTCAACATTGATTAAATTTTTAATGTTTTATCTATGAAAAAGGAAAATTAAATCTACATTTAATAAATTACGTCATAAATAAGTAACAAAGAATTAAATTCACCTAAAGAAACGTATATGTTTTTTTCTCGAATTGGATTTCCATAAGCGTCATGCAAAAGACTAGCAAGAGTGATAACAATATCTGCTTTCACCAATACTCCACTGAAAACGGGCAATGATCCTAAAGATATAAATAAGTAATTAGTATAAATTTTTAGTACTTTGGTTGGAGATACATAGCTAAAAAAACACCATTTTTTAAATACAGAGTTTAATGAGTGTTGATTATCAAATACAAAGTTTAATGAGTTTTGATTATCAAATACAAGGTTTACTGAGTGTTAATTATCAAACACAGATTTTACTGAGTGTTAGTTATCAAACACAGAGTTTAAAAAACATGTAAATCGGTTTAAATATATACCTCCTTTGACATTAATGAGTGCCATCCATGGCCAATCGCCAGGTCTTGATTCATGACCACCAACTATGCGTCGCACTCTGCGAACTGTATTATTTCTTATGGGTTTTGTGACTCCGCAATAGTGCTCTTCATGAAGAAAGTCTATGAAAATCAAAATTTACAATTTATATCTGAAGTTTTGTAAGAAAGAGAAATTTGCTATCAACTTCTAAAAAACGCATTAATCATAGTTCAGTACCATTTATTGCAACATTTTTTTACACTTTTGAATGCTTTTTCATTTGTTTGGGAATCAAATTTTTATTTCATATTTCTTGCCATTATTTGAGATAAATTTCTCTCCCAGATTTTTGTTTCAATTTTCCGAATTTCCATAAGTTACTGATAAAGATGAAACCTGGCAATCGCGCCACAGCGGCAGGTGATAGGCACAAATCTTTTCTTATTTTTACAAACCATTTCTTTAAGAATGTTTTATTTGTGTTAGTGTAAAATCGGTTCTTTACACTTTCAATCTGGAGCACATAGTTAAATCTTTCATCCTGGTGTGCAATGAAGGCATTAAATCAACTCTTAAATCAAATATTATTGATTAAAGAAAAACTTTATTTCCTATGTTATGGTTTCTACCAAAAACTTTAACTGACTTGAGTCTTGAAAGGGAATGGGACCAGAAGGTCTTTATTTAAACCGCGCTAAAGAAAAAAGACCAGTTTTCACAAAAATTCTCTCGAATTGATTAACATATGTCGAGGTTTCAGGAATGATTAGAAAAAATAACAAGAAAATGTAAATTAAATTTGCAAACATATGAAGACCTTAAATAAACTTAAGATAATGCTGAAATCATTCAGTTTATATTCTACATTACTAGCTACAACCACAGGAGAAATATTTTGCTGAAAATATGATATTCTTGCAAAAATTTGAATGTGTAAAAAAGAGTTAAAGGTCGAGTTTATCGTTGAAACAAACTATGAAGACTATTGCTGATACACATGGGTATGGCTAAACTACTCTTCTCGGAAAAGTATGAACTATCATTTCACCTCTAAAATTCTAAATTATTAAATTTAAAGTTTGTGTAGTGTGGGTGTGAAAAACTCAAATTGAAAGTACTGTTTTTGAGGGAAAAAATCTAAATTCTTTTAAAAATTTGAATACGCCAAAATAACTTGATGATGATTTAGAGTAAAATATATTTACTTTCAAATGAGTTGCTGGTTTCACGAACGCAATTGAAACCATCTCCTTTGTAACCATGGCGGCAGTGACATTTAAAACTTCCAATGGTGTTAGCACATTTACCATGTCGATGGCAGGGATATCCAAGTGTGTAAGCTGTGCACTCGTTCAAATCTAAACGGTATCAAATTTGTTTTAACGATAAAACCGCAGATTTATTTATCTAAAATAAATGATGAATAAAGGTTGTTTTATTTTGAAAAAGAACTATCATAACTCCCAAATGTCGTATATAACTCACCCAAAATGTTATATATAACTCACCCAAAATGGGTAACTTTTTGCGAGTGAATATGGCATTATCGGACGAGGAATAACATTACTAAACCTAACTGAGCTTTTTATTAAAATGAACGAAAAATGATTTTGTCTAATTAACATAATTTTTAACTAGATCATTAATAACTGCTCAATATAGAAATTGCTGCTGTAATTTGTTGGAGTTTTAGAAACGTGTTTGAAAACATTTTAAAAATTTTACCTCTACAAGAAGTAGGCTGTTCAGGTTTCCATCTTGCCTCTGTAGGTTTGCACCTGTGAAAATGTGGTCCAACTACATGGTAGCCACTTTTACATATATATTTAACCAGACCAGGCGTTATTCGAAATATGTATCCATTATGTGGTGGGTGCATTACTGGACAGCTGGAACGTTGTCCTTAAAGAACAAAAGCACTTTAGAAACACAAATAAATTGAAGAATTACTAAAAATATAAAGAATTCCGCTTGAAGAAGCTATACAGTTTAGTAGTGATGAGGTACCTGTTATAGGCATCCTTTGTTTAATATTATCTTTTAGGATAGCACATCTTTCAAGAAAAGTTGTGAACGAATTTGAGCTGAATGAAAAACTATTAAAACATTTTTAATGATTGTCTTGAAAACCATAATCAATTTGACTTGCATATGGTAAGCTGATCAGTGAAAGTTTTTTGTTTCTTTTTTCAAAAACTCATTAAAAAAAAAAAAATACGTGTTTTTACATACTATTCATTTAATACATTGTGCTAATGCTAACATCATATAGAATCAGTATTTTTATTGTTTATTTCACACTATTTATATATTCAAAAGAGTAAAGACTTCCAGCTGTATGATCGGCTAAGTACATTATTTAAAATAAAAAAATATACAAAACTTATTTACCACCTGCAATAAAAAAGAAATCTTTTCTTGGAATTTGATATGAAAACGAAACACAGTCTATTGAAATGTTTTTATTAATAAATGTTTGTTTAGATGAAAAGTTTAATATGACTTATTCTTTTCTAGTCAATGTTTTTTATTGTTTTTCTAGATGAATTTTGTGAGAATTAGTTATATTATGATATGGGTGGTTATGATATGGGTGGTTATGATATGGGTCGTTATGATATGGGTGGTTATGATATGGGTGGTTATGATATGGGTGGTTATGATATGGGTGGTTATGATATAGGTGGTTATGATATGGGTGGTTATGATATGAGTGGTTATGATATGGGTGGTAATTATATGGGTGTTATGATATGGGTTGTTATGATATGGGTGGTTATTATAAATGCAAGTTAAAACAAGAAACCATATAAGTTTTTTTTGAATAGCTCTTTTATTATTTTATTGTGTGACCGTATACCACCCCAACGTATACCACCCCCAAAGTATACCACCCCAAAGTATAGCTTATTTAGCGTAGTTTTTTTAATATTTTTAATAAGCAAGATACTTATATTTAGAGTTTGCAATGCTGCAACTAAGAAAATTGAACGTTGAATTTGAAATAGGAAATTGTATAATTTGCCAAAACAGCAAAAACCTTGTTTCTATGGAAAAACCTCGTTTCTATGGAAAAACCTCGTTTCTACGGAAAAAAGAAGAACGAAAATTATGATGGCAGCATCTATTAGGAAAGACGAAGTCGATACAAGTCTGAAGTCATTGGAAGTTGATCAACCGTTTAAATATCAGATGAACAATTCATGCTATAAGATGAATGCTATGAAGAAAACTTTGGACAAAATAAAGGTGATGATACAAGTATAGCGTATTAATGTTAACTTTATGTCTATTAAACTATTTGATAATATAAAAAAACATAAGTTTTCAGTTTTCGACTGTCATTGCAGTCATGTTCACAACATATTTGATTATTATATCAAACACAAATAAATATACAAAATAATATCAAAAATTATCATACTGTAATAAATATACAAATATAAACATATAAATATAAATATAGCATATCATTAAAATGCTAAATGTAACTGGGTTAAAATATTTTTAATATCCCAAATCCTACAAATAATGAAGCTAAATATTTAACACGTTTTATTATTATTTTAGAATCAGCCGGTTGGTCTTGATGATGACAACAATGAAGTTGACTCCTCCCTTGAATTGTTGGTTAAAAAAACGAACAAAATATCAAAAGAAACACTAAAAAGACATCAAAACGTGATATGTTTGAAAAGCATAAATGCTTAGCTTTATGGAGACATATATAAGCTTTATAGAGATTTTGGACTCTATAATTCTGTGATGCAGAAGAGCTAAAAGAATCTTGGAAGAAAACAACGATGCCAGATCAACTTATTACATTTTGCCTACTTTATCCAATGTTTATTAAATTAACGGCCAAATTGATTAACTTTGCGGCCAAACTATATTGAAGATTGCGTTTCAGCGGATGATGACTTTGAATTTAACCAATATTTTTGATAAAAACCATTATGATGAAAACGACAAGAAACAACCACAAGTGCTGCTAAGAGCTAAGATAAAGTCTTTATTTCTGATTATTTGTTATAATTTGCATCATTGTAGACTCAAAAAGCCACTGCATCTAATAATGAATGCTCATGTGATACTTTTCAACTAAAAAATTTATCTTGGCTGTAATGGATAACTTCGACCACCCTGACAAAACCTATGTCACCCTACTGATTTCATTAATCTAAGTCTTATCTAATTTGGTCTAACTCTAAAAACAAAGAGAACTTAAAGCTTTTTTCGCGTGATTTTTTTGCATTAAACTCGGAGCGCAACAATCTAAACATTGTGTTAAATCTTACAGATGATAGTGGAATGGAAAATTTTAATCATTTTATGGATAGTATTCCCGCCGAACGTCCTGATTTACATTGTGATGAATCTGAAGAATCTGATGTTAGGATTGTTCCTCATATTGAAAAAGCTACTGAAAATGGTAACGCACATGTAGTTGTGTTATCCAATTATACAGATGTTGTAAATCTGCTTTTGTACTACAAACATCATTTTGTTTTGATTGGATTATCAGAGGTGTTAAATCGTTATGGAACTAGTGACAAGACTCGATATATACTCACACATAAACTGGGTGAAAACCTTGCCCGAGTAAGTGTTCCATGATCATAAAATCACATATATTAACTAACTGCAATAATGGACAAAATATTATGAGACTTATATGCAATTTGGACACCTTATTAATTTAAAAAAAATATATCCACCGCCTTTGGTACACTCAACTTTAGGTTTACTTTTTGTTTAATAGACTTATAATCTTAGGACTTAGAAACTGAAAAAAATTTTTTTTCTCTACTAGATCTAAGGCATGAAAGTGAAAAGTCCGTACTCATTTGGGATTGTCATAATTTTAGTGGTTTTGGTCTAGAAAATCACTTTTACACCATGCGTCAAATGTGACTTTGTACTAAAATTTGATAAAAGTCTCATAAAATATGACCATGATTGTGGTTGTAATGTAATTAGCAAATATAATTAGCAAAAATCAAGTTGAAAACTATCTGAAGCATTTTGGAGAGAATGAAGTTTTATTTTCTTCATTTCAAGATGCTGAAAATTATTTCATAAAAATTCTGCAGCCAAATTCGAAATGCAAAACTTTGATGAGTTCCGCTGTTCGGATGCGTCGAAAAGAACCATTACAGATCATTTAGAACGCAGCTATTTTGTTATAAATCAGCAAATTAATTTATTAAACCCAAAAAACATGAGAATCAAAGCAAATGACTTTTGTTGGGAAGTAGATCAGCAATGTTGCTGGAAAACCGGGAATTACAGATGCCTAAAGGGAGTGGTTGAAAGGCTGTGCGAAGAGATGTGTTTGTTTTAAAAGTGATGTTTTGTGTACAGAATTTTTTAAATGTGGCAATAATGATTGCGGAAATGTATAAAATTCTTAAAAGAATCTAGGTGTATATTAGAGATACTATAGAGACAAAAAGACTAGAGTTAAATGCATTACATTGATTCATGCTTTTACTTTTTTTTATTCAACAATGATTTTGATATATGAATATAAACAAAACGACCTCCCAGCTTTTACCCCCTTAAAAAGTGTTTACCTTGAAAATAACTGGTGGTAGGTTTTAAGATTTTATGTTCTTGCGTAAAAGTTAATTGACTTTTTAACATCTTTTTAACGGTATATAAAACAGTTTTTTGACGACAAAAATATTTCGGCCTGACACAGATTTCCGCTATTATGGATTTGTGCCACCACGAGGAATTTCTGCTGTTTGTCAAAGTCTAGCCAAGTTTTTCTAACCCTACTACTACCTATTTTACTGAAAAACTAAGTTTTATTCGTGAAATCTAAAGTTTCTACGGGTCAGGACTGCTCTTAAAAATCTCAACCATTAGCTTAATTTTTCTAGATTTTTGTTTTATGTTCTCTACTGGAAATTATTATATGTCAATTTAAAATAATCTTTATAATCTGATATTTATAAACTTAATATAGTTCTAATTCTAGGCACATCACTGGTACGTTTTATATTACGTGATCATATGTTTATTATATTTATATTTACATTTATCACGTTTGTTTAAAGATATTGTTGACGCATGTTTTTCGCTTTAAGCTTTTTAAACGATAATAAAACAATTTTTCCAAAATATGACAAACTAATAGATTTGAGAAATTTTGAGTTTGAGAAAAATACAAGAAATTTGATATGTTCTTTTGAAACAATTATTATTTACTTTCTAGTCACAAGTTTAGAATATATGCAGTTTTTTTACCTGAAATATTACATGGTCACACTTCCTAACACCGTAGTCTTGCGATGTGTGTAAGAGATTCCCAGATGAAAAATTCACATATTTTTTTGGAAACCAGCAAAAAAACCAACTATTGATTGTTTTCACCAGAAAGTTTTTTGCTGGAATATTTAAGCTATAATAAAAGTATCGAGATTTGAAAGAACAATAAATTGTATTACAGTATGACATTTCAAAAATGATTTTCGTATTTGTTTAGTGATTTAAAGTGTCTTTTAACCACAATATGTCATATTGTCTCAAACAATTTGAAGTTTTGATTGATGTATATAACATGGATTTCGTGATCTGTAATTGTAAGATATTACAAGTAGCCATTGTGAGAAACGCAAACAAACGCGTTAGAATGAGAAATACAAAAGTTAACGCTGCAATTTCTATGAGGCTCTCAAGTCCTTGAATTTTATTTGGGTTTATCTTTCTAGTGAACTACAACAATTAGGCTGAAATTTTGAAGCTTACGCAAAATTTATCACAACTGTTTTAAAAAATTAATATAAAATAATTTGTGGATATGCCACAAAGTGGTAAATCCTTTTCTTTAATAAGAGTTTTCAAAATTTAGTCAAAAAAAAACTGCCTTCTGAAAAAATATAACATCTTATCATGACGTCCTGTAACTCTGGCTGCTGTTTGATTGATTCTGAATATTAATTAGCAGTAGCACATACCTAAAAACCAGATAACTTTCGATAAAATTAGGAGTAAATTCCCCCCTGTTATTGCCCCTGTTATAGAACATGCCAGTTGATTAAGGTTATAAAAATTGTCATATGCAAACATTCTAATTTAAACAAAAAGAACATGTATTTACTTAAATCTGAATACAGTTAATTTAGCCACACAGTTAAGGCAGGTATGATAGGTTAATAGTATTGATACCCCAAAACGTAAAATCAAATGTCAATATAGTAAGTGACCTTTTTTCTGAATCCGTTAGATTCATGAAAATAACTCATTTAAAACGTTTTCCGCAAAAGAAAAAAAACCTGTGTGACATAAAAGTGTTAAAAGCAGCAGGAAAACGGAAAACGAGAAATTTTTTCTCCTGAACCATCCACAAAAATGACAGCCAACATCACTTTGGAGCAAAAATAATCTCTGTATTAAGGTCAAAAAATCTCTAAGAAGTAGTTTTCGTTGAAAACGATATCATTATCACAGATGATAGAATGGCAAGGACTTTTGACAAATGCTTTTGCATCATTGTTTTCGAAGTTGATGTAACAAACTGGCCTTAAGTAAACTAGATCCTATCAAAATGACCATTTTTAAGCATGATACCCGCCCTAGCATTGTAAAAATCAAATTAGAGCATTAATGATTCAAAATCTAAGCTCTGATATTGTTAAAGGTTATATTTTAAACTTATATTTTAAAAATATTTGTGTTTGTCAACTCAGGCATTAATAATTAAAGAGATAAAACGCATGTCATGAGTTATAAAAT
>JAUZNK010003702.1:0-10783 GCA_035046665.1 Euphysa ruthae | reverse complement strand
AAGTAAGTAAGTAAGTAAGTAAGTAAGTAAGTAAGTAAGTAAGTAAGTAAGAAAGTAAGTCAGTAAGTAAGTAAGTATATAAGTAAGTAAGTAGGTAGTTTTTCGTGAGGTATTTCTCGGTTTTGAACATTTGTTACTACTTAGAGTTTTGTGTCATTTTATTAAAGGTAGTTATGAAAGTCTATGAGCGATTCAAAAGTTCAAGTTCGTTTTAATTAAATGCGAAATTCCTCATTTAATATTTATTGGTGTCTTGCCAGAGATTTGTGATATATTGCTCAAATAAATATCTAATGACTGTGCTGCTGCTCAAAAGTCATGACCTTGGTCATGACCAGAAGTCGCCACGTCTGGGTTTAAGTTCGAGTTTACTCCACATAACTTAAATTAGAGGTTTATAATAACACTCTGTTTATTATTAGTTTTCTAACAATAAATTTATATCTAGTTTGTCCCGCATTGTTCACCAAGCTATAGTATATACATAGTTCCAAGTATGTAGTAGTAACTTAGTTTCACGCTTGGAAGGGGTTAAAAAATGTTATCATTGAACCAGAAAGCAATAAAGTTTTGGTAGTACTATTACTTTACTTCATTTTACACTACATTTCTTTTTTCGTTAGTCGCAGAGTTTAAATGCTTATATCAAATCGAGCTAAAAATAATATTTCGATTTTTATCTGCTCGTTCTGGATGACGAACAAATTTACACACCGAAGAAAAGCTTTTGATTCAGTAAAAAACGGCGCATGCTCAAGTTCTTGCCGTAAGCGAGATATGCGACTTAACTATGCTATGAGATATAACTCGTATTTTATTAAATAATTATTATTTTCTAAATGAGTGTACAACCCTACTTTTTAAGGATTTTTTTTTAATGTATATCTTAATATTTAAATACTCAGCGCAAATAAAAAGATTCCAATTGATTATCCAATCAGTTTCCTTTCGTAAATCTCATTAAATATTAATTAGATTAAAAACATTAAATATGGCGTCAACATCCTTTCAAGATAAATATTTTTATCAAACAAAATGGTTGTCTCGTTATATATATTAATATTTTTTTTTGTTATGGTGCGACATTTATTTTTTTATATTGCTTTTATTCAAGAATATTTTTTGATAGTGCTAAAAGTCGTTTTTCTCCACGTTTATTTTTAGCCTACTTTTTCTTTGTTCACTTTCTTTTCATAGCTAGGTAGGTGTAACATTAATTTATATATATATTTATATATATTTATTTATTTATTCAGTATTTTAATAATTTGTTTTATTATGCTGCTGCTCTTTAATTTCACGAAGAATCCATTACTAGCTTTTTTTCAACATGTGGATGTAATAGTAACTCATAAGGAAGAATTGTGACAATACCGACGCAATGAGAAAAGCCATTGGTGCTGTTCAATGCCATTGCACCGATTTCAAAGATTCTGAAAACGTTACTTTTATGTGCCCACATGATGAAAGCACTTGGTGCAAATGGTAGTTTGCCAGGTAAAAGGTACTAAATCTCCAAAGAAAAAGATTTTTTACCCTTTTGGATACATAAATTGCTAAAACTCATTTTCATTAATTTGTCCAATAATAATCTCCTCAGAAAATTCGCACATCGTCGGACACAAAATACTAATGAAGCATTCAACGTTATAATATGGTCTAGGTGTCTCAAAAGTATATTTGCATCGAGACCAACATTTGAAATGGCAATAATTTTTGTGTTTTACAATTGGATAAAAACAGAAATACTTTGGAAATACGTTATTACTTGCTGTATTATTAATGGTGAGGAAGGAGATAAGGCTGAAACAATTTGAATTAGATGGTATTATTACAGCAGAGAGAATAAAATGAAAAGGAAACCGTCTGATGCTGTCACAAATCAACGGGAAAGACTTAGGAAGCTGAAAAAAGACATTGAGGACAAGGAACTTGCAAATGAAAAGCAAGAGTCATATGTTAAGTTTTTGATAATCTTTTTGTTATATTTTATGATATTTAATGTTTTTTAATTTTAGTGATTCAGAGATTTGGGATTTTGCGGTTTTCGGCATAATTCAAAACACAACATCTTTAGCTAACAATATATCTACATTTTAGGCTCAAATTTTGGCAGGATGTTTAATATACCTTGACTAATCATTTGTCAGAGAGTTTTTTAAACTTAAGGTTTCATTCCGAATTTTTAGCAGTATAAAGTGAAAAAGAAACCGTGAATATGTTAGTTTTTAACTAGAATCAATAAAAAAGTTCAAAATAGAGTCAAATAAAAAAACTGCTATGAAAATTTTTTGACTATATTAAAACAACTGTACAAATTTCATAGAAAAATCATTATTCTTTAGAGGTAAATCGTATTTTGGATATATATATTTTTTTTTAATTAAAAATAGTCTGGAAGCTGGCAAATCGAGGCAAATTACCATATGCGCAATTCTTCTTTAAAAGAAGTCAGTTGCAATAAAAAAACCGAAAGAAAATAATGTTTGAAAAAATCTCTTCTATTCTAGGCGTGCGCCTGGTGTCACTCCTTTGACCAGCATTTTTGTATGAATGGTTCCACCCAAATTCAAACGTTTTTTGTAAAAATAAATTTTATGATATTAATAATTTTTTATTCCCAAAAATGGGGTAATTTTGCTTCAGACTCCCAAATTTGAGAACTTTTTTTATAACGATTGTATTGTTTAGTTATCTATAAAAAGAGTTCATACCTTGGCGGGGAGCTTGGAAAAATTGGGAAAAGACTTCTTTTACACAGAGAAAACCTGGAATACCCAGGGAAATCGATAATAACTCGGGGAAAACCTGGAGTCATCATATCTTTTTTAAATTTTAAAGCAAGTTTGTTTCACTTTTCCATTATTTTAAATGTGAAATATTTTTCACTCGCATGTAGTGATAATTTTTATAACAATACAGAGTCTCTATATCATCATTATTTGTAATACTTTCATTATATTGCCATAGAATAAAAACGAATAAATCCTGTGATAAAAAAATAAATAAAGATCAAAGATATTTTAGCGTTGACTGGCTTAATGTCTCAGGCTTTAAAAACTGGCTATCTTCTGCGCCAAAAGATAAACATGCACGCTACAAAGTATGTACCAAATTTGTTTAACTTATTGATCATGCGTAGACAGGCGTTTTCTAGTGAAGTTAGTGGCAAAAAATATATGAAATGTTGAAGAACTGTTAAATTTTTCTTCACACCGAGACAATTGACTGTTTCCTATGGTTTATCTACTATTCTATCACAATTATATAGCCTAACAACTAGTAGTACGCCAAAACAATCATACATTAGAAGTTTTTAATAGAAATTCAACTGTCCCAATAACTATAGTGGCGTGTGATGAAAGACGTAACTTAAAACTGTGAAATAATTTTGACAGTTAGATACTTTTATTCTGTTGAAACCCGAGTAAGAGTTCGCTACTGAAACTCAACTTTTTTTGGTCATGGTGCGCATCAAGATCTGCTATTACAATTTAATAAAGCCATTCGTAGTTTGCAACCATTTTGGATTTATCAAATTGCAATAGTTGGGCCTAGTGTCAACTGGAAGTTTTTTAAAGAAACCAAAAAAGAAATAAGTGAAAACGAGTTACATGAACTAATTGATTTGGGAAGCTGTGGTAATCATAAAATTTATGGAGTTTTAAAAATGGAGCAGAAAAAGTTGACTGGGAAATTTAAAAACTAGGTGTACACTACGTGATATCTAAGTGATATTAGGGGACAATAAACAAAGAAAATTGGACTGGAAATATAGTTTTGGGACAATTGAACTAGTATTCTTGATATGCTCGGTTGATTTCGAATATTTCGGTTTCAATTAATTGTTCGATTATGTTCAATATGCAACTGTATGTTTAATTTTATTGGTAAAGTGAATGAATATTGACTAACTGATTAGTTTTGTATATAAATAAGACAAAGTACAGAGGATAACAAATAAGATAAAATGCCAATTATTAATAACTTTAAACACACATTAGTTAAGGTTATGTGTTAATTGCTTGTTTTCTATCTCATATGTGTGGAAGATAAATAAACTGCCACCCAAAAATGGATACGGTGAAGCGCGGTTTGAGAGCTGAACGAAGCGCCAACATGCCTCAAAAACCAAAAAATCTCATCGAGCTTGAAATTGAAGGGGGATTGGCTATGTTTGGAAATATAAACAATCCATCAAAATTTTCTGCTTCATCGCAATGGTGATAATCCAGACGAACGTGTGATAGATTTCGCAACAAAAGAAAATTTACGCAGATTATGCTGTGCGCGAATATGATTTAAGGATGGAAACTTGCGATCGTGCCACATCTATTTCGCAGCGGTCAAGTTTACGTTATAATTTCTCAAAAAAAAAACAGGCATCTATAGAGATATTGGTTGCAAAAATCGCCGCTGGAAACAGTGTACACTGACGTGTTTGTCAGGTATGTATAAACATGTAAGCCTTCAGAACTCGTGAAAATGGCGCTGCACACAATAATAGATTATGAAATTTTTAATCTTGTCCAAACTTGTCCAAAGTTTTTCATTGTGTTTTATATTGTGCATTGGTATGTTATATTATTCAGCGTTTAAAAATATTGTGTGTTTGATAGCTTAAATCCCGTAATCAATGTTCGGCAGCGTATTGCATGAATTTAACGTGAAATATTTATATAAAATTGGGAAAGTATATAGTTTTGAAATTTCCAAGTTTAAAATTATAAATTAGTAAGAGCTTAGGAAAACCCTTAATTTTTAAATAGCTACTGCAAAATTAAAACACTAATATAACTTTACAGTATGAATGCATAAAAATTAAAAAAAAAAAAAAAAAAAATTACACATTTTTATGGAAGCCGGACAAAAAAAACTAAATATAGCAAAATATCAAGTTCATCAAATAAACCATGTACAAATCTATAATTACTAAAAAAATAATAAAAAAATAATAAAATAATAATAGAATAGTATTAAAATAATATTAAAATAATATTAAAATAATATTAAAATAATATTATTAAATTAAGAATACTGCAAAAGGCAAAATAAATCCTTCATCGCAAAAATAGGAAAATTATTTAAAACAGCACAACGATTAAAAGCAAGATTTTTTTCGCAAAAAGAATTTTAAAATTTTGTGTAAAAAAGTGGAAATGCATCGGCTGCCTAAAAACAAAAATTTTGATGTAAACTTTGTCATGGCCTACTTAAATACTACGATCGGGTACTCCACCTCTTCTCTTTCTACCATATATAAATAACTCTGTCGAAAGAAATAAAAATATGCTTTGACACTGGTATACTTGGCCTTTTGCTATAAAGCTGCCATTGCATTGACCTTGAAGTTAGCAGACGAGTCTGTAGTGGAATTTACAAACATATACAATTACATACATTTAGCATGGCCCGGCAAGTTGATGGTGGACAACTGACATGAATTTAAGGGTGTATTGAATAAGCCTCTGTGTAAGCATGGAGTTCCATCCCTTAAAGCACACCCAGGCCATCATAGATCGTGGGCTTTCGTCGAGTCATTTGATTGTCATCTGGATGAGCAAGTGTCATGGCGCAGAAACTGCAAGAACTAAACAGTGACCGTTACAACTGTGAATTTGTAACACTTCTACTCATATTAGTAAAAGATATGAAAAATACATCAACACGAATTACAATAGAAGAGATCGAAATCTTAAAAGTTCCATTGGTAGTCAATAAAACCTCCTTACATGAGACGCTGTTACTTAACGGCACGATGGTTTACCATGCAGCCAGCGAAGAAGACTCAAAGGTACTTAATTGTTATTTCTTTTGCATGCCTTAACTTTCTCGGCACTTCCAAGTATTGTCACACTCATTCCCTGTTTTATGTAATGGTGGGTGATGATGCTGTTTGGGTCAAAGCACATCTTTGCTGGTAGATCAGGGTGATTGCCTTTATGATACCAAAGTCGGCTAACCTGAGTTAGTTGGCACTAACCCAAATGCCATCCGGTGTATTGTTTTGCAAAGCTTGTTCGAATGCCACCCATTTGAATTACCTGCGGAAGATATACAACTGAAAGCGATCTGGCTGGCATCGCATTAACCAAGTGAGAACTGGTCACGCTGAAGTCAACCATTTTTGACTGACATTTTTCGCAAACTTCGCTGATACATCGATAGTAGGCCTCGTATTAGACGATGTTTAACTCGGCGAACTCCTTCAGCTTTCGTCTGGGTCTTCCTTCTCGTCCCAAGGATATATCTGCACTGCGGTCCCCATAGAATATTATTTGAAAGCCTTGGCGAGACAGGTAATCGAGTATAATCTCGAGAGTCTTGTTTGGGACTTTACAGCATTCGTCAAATACTATGACCTCAGCAAGATTGTTGAGTCGATGATCTAGCGAAATAGAGTCCCAATCCTCCACCGGCTTCGTGGAGCTGATGGATGTGTTGAGTTTGATGAGATTCCAAGCCAAGGCGGGGTTCATCTCTATTCAACCCCACTATGTATTTTTCTGGAGTGAGCAAAACCTTTTTGCACACAGTTAAGGTTTTCTGCACCCACACCATCTTATCGCTTCCACTTTTATCAGTCAAGTACATATAGGTTGTAATAACCTCAATGACATCTGAGCGAAGCGGGAAACAACGCTTACATGCAATTTAAGTTGCCTAGCATGTTCGATTGTGCAATTTTCAGCCACCGATCTCTATTTGTATCCGTTTTGCTTGCGTCACCATTGCCCATACCCAGGATAGTCTTCAACAAGAAGGTTTTATATCTCGATGGGAAGTAGTTTGGTGTAAATGGAATCTGTGCAAATCCATAGAAAGTCATCGTGGGGAAATCTCGTAGCATTTTTCGGAGCAAAACATTGATGTATGCGAATGCTGTATATGGTTCTGATGTGCCCTTGTTTTACAGTCTTCATACTTGGTGTAGTAGATGTCGTTGGCTTTCCCGAATTTCACTAGTTATCTGTTTCTCCTAGAAAATTTCCGACGTAAACGATTGCATTTTTGTCTTGGATAATAATGCAAGAAACGTCACCGTGCCTAGCGCATTTTCCAACGAACCGGACAGCCAAGCCTTTCTCGGGGAACTTGTCTTTGGTTTGGTGCTAATTATATCAACAATGTCGCGTGCAATGATTTCTGTCATATCACCACATTCAAGTAAGTTACTGAGCTCTGGAGTTATGATACAGCCCTGGTTTTTTAGCAGTCACTTTCCAACGGAATCGACTGTATAAGCTTGAGTGTTTGTCTTACTTTTGTCCAAACTTTTAACTGAAAATGGGCAAGTGGAATTGTGGTTCCGTACTTTGTTTCAATAACAATACTGGAGAACTTATTAAGTATTACAGAATCCACGAGATGAAGAGTGTCATAAGGTGTACGATAAGATACTTCATACAACTGGAATGAACTGGAAAAACAGATATATTTGTGCTGAACATTGGTTTTTAACATTTGAAAAAACTCGTATGATTTGCCAGATCTTCATGTACCTCCACTACCATTGGGAAAATAAATTTAATTGTGAAAAATCAATCTTTGATAATAGATTTGATAATACAATGAAAAACTTAAAGTGCTAATAACACATCCATAAGACAGAACATTGTTTTTATAAACAGTTTTGAAAATCTACAATCTTAAAACTCTCAATTAAACTAACCTCATCGAAAAACAAGTGAAATTTTTTTACTGTGCTATTTGTCAACCAGTTTACCAATTTAATGTGATAACTGCTATAGTTTTACCATAAATTCACACAATAACCTACCCAGATTGCAAAATTGAAACAGGTCGAAAAATTCGCAAGCTTGACAAAAAAACTTAATTACTGGCGGTGTTAGCTATATGCAGACATAGTTCAAATCAAGGAGTTTTGGCACATAAGCTAGATGTATCTGACTCCACTGTTTTTAATGAAAAAAATGCCAAAATCTTTCATTAAAACAGGCCATGGATTAACAGACATTATGAATGATGCCACTGAATTTAAAATTGTAAATGCTTAAAATTTTGATATAAGTTCTTTAATGTTTTCAAACTATAAAAAGACACACACAGGAAAAGCTTTTATTGCGTTAGCGGTTTGTTGTTGAACGGCTTCTTCTTCTTCAAAATACTTTCCCAAGTTTTCTTTATTTTGACCCAGTTTAACAACATTTCATATTGAGTTAAATTCTGCTTCTCCATAAAAACTTAATAATGCTGGTAATAGACTTGAAGTAATTTTTTTGAATATCTTGCCATTCTGCAGTATTCTGGAGAGTGTCGAAATAATTTACATGACATGAGGAGAGTTTCGCAGCTTCAAAATAGCAAATATCCAAAAAAATACTTTTCTTTCCAATTAATTCACGATCGAGTGTGTCAATTAAATGTTGATCTCTTGTACATAAAATTATGTGCTTCCATTTGATATTTGAATATCAATTTGATCTTGATTAATAACGAGGTCGATTAAACTTGATATAGTAATTTGGGGAAATTTTTCTAAACTTCCAAACGGATTTAGATATTTACCATGAATGCTATCGCTGTTAAATTTGCTCGGGATAACGAATACAACAGAATTTTCATAGGAAAGATTCTGACAAGTCATGATCGGCTAAAGTATTTGCAGATTCTAAGGTGTATTCATAGTTGAGATATTGACCGAGAGAGGAAGTATCACACATATTGTACATCATCATAGCATCATATGTAGGGTGCTAAATATTTTTTTTTCATTTCTTAGCTTGCTCTACAAGGGCTTTATAATTTTTGCAACATCATGTTTGTAATTTGATTCAGGGTCTGTTGGTTTAATTACTAATTTACCATCTTTCTGAGATTTCGGAGATGTATCTCGGATTTCATTAAGTTGAATCATGGGTATTGAATCTTTTTTTTGATCGACAATGCCATTTTTGTAGTTTTTGTGTTACCAAACATTCTAAAATTTTCTTTCCAGTGTTTGAAAAATGTTTTAAAAATAATAATAGAGCTAGCACATGACAGCATAATCAACTGGTACCAACTGGACAACCACAGTGTGCTGTAGATGACAATAAACTATCAAAATGTATAACTGCTGGCCTAATTTCTACATCATATGATTTTTTTATCACTGATTTTATAAATAATAAATTATATTCTGCCTAAGATTTTACTAAAACTATTTTTCGCCTTTGAAGAATTCGAACTGCTTTCTCTTTCTGTCAAATACTACCTTGTATTTTTTACTTGCAGCATTTAGCAAATATACTTTCTGTAGCTTTAGGAAATTTTAAGCCGTCATAAAACTCGAACCATTTAGCAGTAGTTTGTGGTATATTTAACGATTCAAGACTTCATTGAAACGTAAACTGTTTCTCTGTTTAGACCTCAAGTCTTTTAAAACAAGCTTTGGATATCTATTGTAATTTCTAACTCTGCTTTGAAGCTGCCTGTATTACCACTGGCTGATTTTCCAATATGTTTCAGCCATTCTACACAATCTTGTCTCGAAAATTCATTAAAAGACTTGTCATTAAACATATCTTCAAAATATCATAATTACGCTTTTTACTAAGAAATACATATGAATATTTTATTGTTTTATTCAAAGGTCTTTTGTGCTGCAGTAGCCTGAATTCCTTTATTACCGTACGTTACCTGTTCGGCAACGTCCTCCAGTAAGTGGACGTGCTCGATTTTTAGGGGGGTCGATTGTGATGTTTTTAAAGGCATGGTTATTATGGCAAGGTACAAAAACCTTTGTGCAAGAATTTTATTTCCCCCTATCCCATAGGGTGCGACCAAGAGAATCAACAGCAATAAACTAAACCTTTAAAGTAATCTCAATGGTGAGCATGTCCTCAGGTGAGCAACCTGTATTTGCGAGATTTTTTCGAAGCGTTATAGTATTTACCAACGCTTGGGCATCAACACACTACATGCTCGGGTCATATTGTCCAGGAAGTGGTTGAAAACGTAGTGAACAAAATAATTTGTGAGCTGGTTGTCTTTTTCTGTTTCTAATATCGGCACTGGTTTGCGATGTTGTTTGAGGAAGTGGTCGAAGTTCATATTTATTACAGACCAGATATTCCCGACTGTTGCTTCAAATTTGCTGATCAATACCATGAAGAGAGTAAGCGCTCACCTGGTCCCCACAAACAATAGTCTCCCTTTTAATGTGGTGGTTGGAGACACCTTCTTCCTCGGTTACTGGGCTAGGGCTTCTTTAGCTGACTTACCTACAACTAACAGTGAATGGCTTATAGTGTTCGTCTGGCACCTGGCACTTCCGACTCTAACATTTCCGACTCCATGTCTGTGGCTAAACTAAGTCATTCTTTTCCAAACGAGAACCAATATATTTCGCCCTCATTCGTTATATCTGGCCCTTTGCTACCGACTGCATGTAGAATCCACGACAATTGATAAATTCCTCTATATTTTTCCAGACGATTGCGGTCTCTTTCTTGATGTAGCTCCCGTCTGGGTAAAGCACTGAGGCATTTCGACGACTAGAGCATAGTATATGCCCGAATCTAGTTTGACCTTCTTTGAGATCACTCATTCCCTGGTCAGTGGCAGGTGTTTTTTCATCCTTCACATATCATGGTTTAAATTCTGAAGATCAGAGAAACTCCAAAAGCATTTCTTTAACAGCCTCGAGGGTGTTTTTAACTATAAGAGTCGGATTTTCCCTCCTTTACCTCTCACAGTTTTAAAGCAGAAAGCCAGAGCGGTTTCAAGTGCCTTTCTAAGGATGTTTTTAACGATATCTGTGAGATCCATTGTGTATATA
>JAUZNK010003701.1:0-10783 GCA_035046665.1 Euphysa ruthae | reverse complement strand
TCTTTAGGTATTACTACTAAAAGAGTGCTCCAAGGTTAGTAAATAACAAGACATACAAAAATAATTTTAATAAAATGAAATATCCATTAACTAAAAAATAATGTTTTATGCCAACGCAATTTTTCTAGTACTTAATGATGTAAAACTTTTTGACCTTTTTTGTCTATGCATAGACAAAAAATTAGAGTTTTGACAAATTTTTTCACAAACTTAAGTAGAGGCCCATCATACAACCATAAAGCACAAAAAAAAAAAAAACAGAACTACTAAACGAAAATATATTCAGTAATATTATATTTTTAAAATCAGAAATTTTATTTACATTTAGAACATTTACATTTAGAACATTTAAAAACAAAAACAAATGATAAGTCATGAAATCTCAAAAATACCTTTGGTTTTTAAAAAACCAATTACGACCATCATATTTTTGTTATGTTGAGTATTTTTTTAAATTTATTATTATTATTTACCATATTATATTTATCATATTACATTCGAATGTGAATATTTTTATTACAACAGTATTTTTATTCTGCTTCAAAAAAAAAAAATAATAATAATAAATGAATAAAAAAAAAAAACAACTATTCTAAAAGCCAGATGGATGAGAGAAATAGCACAACATAAGTCATAGATATTGTGATCCAAGGAGATAAACACTAAATATAACCTCAATAAACTCACCTGCCAGACACAAACATTTGATCGATCAAGTACTTCAAGAATATCGCCACAGGAAAATGATAACCCCATGACTTCAACACCATCCTCTTTAGAAGGCTTGTAGTCAAAATGACATCGCAAATATACCTGCAGGGGTGATAGCAAAGTTTTTATAATTACAAAACAGCTTTGCAAATACAATTAGAATTAACAAAAAAATAATTTTGAACACAAGGTATTTGTTAGAATATGTAAAAAATAAGAAAATGAGACATTTAGAAATCAGGCAAAAGATAATCAGAAACGGGACATGAAACAATACCAAGGAAATAGAAAAGAAATACAAAGAAATAAATAGACTTTTATTTCTTAAAAAAACATAGAAACATAGAAAAAATAAAAGTTTATAAAAATTGGGTCAAAAGGTACTTTCCATGGCCCTCTAGCTTCATTCAACATTTAAATGAAGGTCAATGTCACCCTTTTAACTTGCTACTCTTCTTCCAGTTGTTTACCTTATTTAAGCTTATTTATAATTTCAAACTATTAAAGAACAAAGTCATTTCATTAAAGATTTTAGACAAGTTGAAAATGGTTAGTTTGAAAACTATCACTAGACTTAAACATCACAGTAAATTGCTCAAACTTCCATATCAAAATGAAAAAATTATAAGAAAAGTACTTTTATAAATATTGGTTTAAAATTTTGTTAATATGAGATTAATTATATACACAGTGTTTAAGTCTCAGTCATGTAATAGCAATAGTCCATGATGTCCACTGCAATTAAAAAATGTTAGTAAATTCATTTTAAAATAACCGTTAAGGTATTTTGAAATTTGAAATCATAAAAATAAATAAGAAATTCAAACTCAAGTGGATTAAATAGTCTCTTATTAAAACGAAAAACTATTGTTTTTAAACAAATTTATTAACCAAGGTTTAAGCTCCAAGAAGGAAATAGTTGATTTAAATTATATCTAACTATTTATCTGTAATTGTGAGAGACTTCATAAATCAGCTATATGCATACATGCAGATATATATATCTACACATACACACACGCACACACGTACGTATGCACACATGCACGCATGCACACATACATACATACCACATACCTACATACCTAAATACATACCTACCTGCCTAAATACATACTTACCTATCTAAATCCATACCTTCCTACCAAAATAAATAGCTACTTACCTAAATTCATACCTACCTACCAAAATACATACATACCTACCTACATCCATACATACGAACCAGGCTGGATAAAAAGCTTGAAAATATATATTGAAGCAATACACAATAAAACCGCACACACTCATGTAATTATCAATTACAAGGAAACAAACCGATTCTCAAAACACCAAAAAAACCTCGCAAAAAAAAATTTTTTTCAAGAAAGTTTGGAAATACTAAACTTACTACTCCAACATTTAAGATAAAGATATTGAAACAAAAACTTAAATCTTCGCTGGTTTAATTAAAAAAAAACTAGTCATACCACAGATAACTTAAGTAAATTAAAAATGTTATCAAATTTAACAGAATATGGCGCGTCATGAAAAAGTATAATCTGTCCTCTGTATAAAAAGGTAAATTATTAACAATTTTTAAACAATTATAGAGTTTTTAAATTTTACTAAAATGTTTCAATTGTAATTTTCTGTCAATAATTAAAACAATAATACATGAAATTAAGCAAGATATTTATGAGGAATAAATTGATTGCAACTGAAGCAAAAAGCACAGATCAAATGTATTATTTATTATAAAAGTAACTAAAAGAAATCTGTTACAATTAGCAATGAATTGGTTGTACTCAGCTTTGATAATAATAGGTAATTTTGAAAATATAATAGATTATTTGCAGGGTCATAAGTCTAGGTTTTGCTTCTATATTTATGGAATTATCCCTGTTGCCAATGATGAAATAGCCTCTACAATACTCGGGTGTTGAAATATTTCCACTGGCAAATACAAGATAATTCAGATACTAATGAGAAAAGTTTAAAGAGACATACCTGTGTAATAGTATTATCTTGTGAACTTACTGGTAGTAATTTCATACTATCGGATATTTGCTAGAATATTAAAAAAATAAATAATATATGTACATATGCATAACATAAATATGAAAATAACTCCTAGCTACTAATAAATAACTCATATAAATTTACTCCAACAAAATTAGAATTTCAAAACTTTTACAAAGATTTAAAGCTCAAAAGTAAGAATTATCTTAACTATCAGATGCAGTCAGTTCACTTGGCTAGGACAAGTCCATTAGCTTAGAGGGCAGATGTCCTAATATGTGGCTAGACAACAAAATAGTTTGACAACATGGATTTTATATCACCGTTGGAGTTAAAAAGGTTATTTAGCCATCAAAATTTTTCCATAAAAAGTTTTCAGGTTCACTACACAAGCTAGCATGTTAAGACAGTAACCCTTACAACGATAATACTAATTCTCTTTGAAGTTTTTACAGCAAAAGCAGAAAATTATAAACGTTTGTGATAATGATAAAAACATCTAGCTATTCTATATACCAAAAATATTAAAATTGATATAAATAGAAAATACACCAGATAAAATATCCAATAATTTTGAATAAACTCTAGACAGATACCTTATGCTAAGATCCTGGAATCAGACTAATTGATAACTACACAGGCTAACTAACTCTATAACTCTATACTGCATGATATACTTGTCTATTACTTTTGTTTCATAGTATGATTCTATGAGTTACAACAAGAGGTGTAAATTCTACATGCTATATATAGATACTTGCCTTCACAAAAAATTTTGGAAAATTCATCCTCTATAGGAATTACTAAAAAAAAAAAAAAAAATAAATAAAAGAAAAATTCAAGAAAAATTACTGCTTCTATGAGCATATTGCTATGAGATAAAAAATTTTTTTGTTAGAGATCTTAGCAAAATGAAGTCTTCTACGGTTACTCAACATACAAAATCTTTAACAAAATTTAACAAACGTAACGTTTTTCCAAAAAAGACGTTCTGCTAAATTTAAGTAAGGCTCTGTCAAGAAAAAAAAAAGAATATGTTCTTTTTTAAAATATAAATTATATCTGTAGCCTATATGACTTGGAATCAAACTAAAAAGTTTTAAAATATATAGAGAAATTTAGAAAGAAGCATTGAGCCACAGCATAGACAGTTAGACAGATTTGAATTTATTAGAGCTTTGTAAAGGGTACAAAAACTTCCATTTTTAACAATAAATATTGGCAGAATGGTTATTGAGACGAGTGTAACAGATGTACAAAGAGACTGGCCCAAGTGGGCTTAACAATTTTTGGATTTAATCAAAAACGCTACTTACTATTTGTTTTTTAACTTCTGCTAAATCATGAAGATTTTTAACACAACTTCCTCCTACTTCTGATATAATATCTCCAACAGAAATCAACTCTAGAGAAGAGAAAAAGCACACAAAAAATAAAAATCTGATGAATGGTTTTCTGTTAGATTAATTTCCCAAAAATTAAACTCAAAACATTTCATACAGATTTATAATTGATTTGGCTTTAACTTTACTGCACAATAATTTGTTTAGTTTTGACAATCTTAACCTATTAAAAGTTCAAAATTATTTATTTCAAATTGTTACTTTTTTCGTAATTTTTTTCTTCTTTTGATAATAGTTTCGTGTTGATATTTTATTTTCATCATATATCTACATTAATTTTGCAAAAAAAAAACAAAAATATTAACATTATTATCTGAGGGAACTGGCATTTTAACCATTATTTTTATCATCAATTTGCTTAATGAAGTAACGAGACAAAAAGAAATACAGAAAAATATTCTGTGTGTTTTTGAAGAGCTGCTAAACAAAAAAAAAAAGACAAATAAGTAAAGACAAATAAATGTTATACAGACGCAGTATTTTGTATATCCACAGAACAATAATATTGCAAAGCAAGACCATCTGCAAGTACAAGCGTGAGCTATAAAAGCCAACAAAGTATGTTTAAACAGAATATAGAATTTATGCGCGTAGATAGAAAGTGAAAGCTGACCTTTATTCTCTACAAAATCATCATCATTGATATCATTTATAAAGAAACACCCATCTGTATGCTGTGAAAGTTCAATGGCCTAAAATATGCAAAAGAAAACTCCCTGTAAAATATTTGAGAACAACAAAAATGTCAGAATTTCTAAAACTAATTAATAAATCAACAGGATAAAAACAATAAAAAATTTCAAATCAGAGCAAAACTAAGAATCACTAAGTGAATATCATTTGGTCCCCACTCAAAACTAAAAGCATTAGAGAAATAACGAGCTATTTTTATACGGCTTCCAAAGTTCATTAATATAACCTAGTCAAACAAAAACAATAATAAATTCATTTTAAAATACAATAACACTTTTAGTCTCTAAATGACCATATTTGGGCAAATTCAGACCTAACACGGCAAAATTTTCTACCAAAATGATTTCCTAGCTATTCAGAATTTCTACAAAATGGTTTCCGAGAAAAATGATCAAGGATAAAATTTCAGAAGAACAAAAAGTAATTGTACATTAATTTCTCTTTAAGTTTTTAAAATATTTTCAAAGAGCAAAAATAATTTTTTTATCATCCTGGCTTGAAAAATTTCTATTAAAAAGCAAAGCAAAAAAAAAAAAAAAAAAATCAAGAACATTTAATGAAATGTTAATGTAAAGTATGCATCAGTTACGTTGACGATGGTGAAAATTAGGAATATTTTAAAAACCGCTACCAACTAACACATCAGATTGAACACAAACTATTCTTACCATATTCTCATCAGGATTCTTAGTTATTGTAATAACCTTCATTGTAGGATTATTTACAGAAAAATCTTTGGCAGGAAGTGAGTTGATATATGTTTTGTTCGCAATGTTATCATGAGCTTCAATTAACGACTGAAATATCATGAAATGAAATATCATGAAATGATAAAATTCTAAAATAGTTCAGCAATAAATTTTTGCAATTCATGGTTTTTATTTTGCAAGATTTATTCAAGTTATTCTACAAATCAATGTTGGCAAGAAGCAAATAAAATTTTTTGGTAAACAAATAACTAATATCAATGTCTTCAATGGCTTAAAAACAAGAAAAGTTTCACAGACTCCTAGGAACATTAAAAAAATAGTAATCATATAGTTGGGGGAAATCTGAAAAAAGAAACTTCCTCAAATGACAGCAAAACAAGACCGTAAACTTGACAGCTTTTAGACAATGTGAGAAAAATGCATTATATTAAATGAGGTCGTTCCCAAACCCTTAACTGTAACAAAAAAATGTAAGTTGACAGTGGTAGGGTTTGACACTTTTATAAAAAATATTCTGGCAAATGTAATTAAAATTAATTTTAGTCTAGTATAAAATGGTTAAGGATTTTAGTTCACATTCTTAAAATCAGTGATTATAAAAATTTTTAAAAATTCAATTGTACCTAATTTAGATTTGGTTTGTTTAAACCATGGAATAATTTTTGGCATGATATTAAACTTACTTGTATATCTGGTTTGTTTAAAACATCAAGTAGTTCTTTGCAAGTAATAAAAGTAACACTTACTTGTAATCTGAATAGTTTAAAAAATGAAGCAATTCACTGGAAGTTTATTAACTCTTAACTGAAAATTTCTTTAAAATATTGGGTAATTATTTGCTTGTATAAATAGAAACACTTAGCTGTAGATGTATTGAAAAATCATATACAAGTTTTAATAATAACACTTGTCAAAAGAATTTTTTTTTTTTTTTTTAAAGCAATTGGTGATTTTTTTTTTAACAGTAGCCTAATCGAGTAATTCTTCAAAGCAGCTAATCTTATCTGTAGAGCGTTTAAAGTATTGAGTAAATCAGGTTTGTTTAAAACATTAAATAACCTTTACCCGTAGATTTGGTCTGTTCAAAACATTGAGTAATTCTTTACATCTGTTATCTTCACCACAGCTATCAAGGGCATTCATAAGCTGAAAAAAATCAAAACTAAGTAGAAGAAAATTATAGTTCACTTGAAATAAATATCTCATTGCATTGCTATGAGAGGGAAAAATTAGGTGGAGAAAGCTTCCTCAGGGGTAGTAGGAGCCTAGCGAATTTACAGTACTAGTTTCACCACTCTCCCTATCCTAAGCATAACCACCAGTCAAAAAATTCGGTTTTTTTTTAAAGACATCAAAAATTTAACAAACTACCTGTAGACTTAAAAAAAAGAAAATTAAATCAATACTGCATCAGATTGATAAGTTTAGCAGAAGTTAAACTTTAGAAGAAATCTGAAAAAACTGCAAGCTCTTAACAAAAACAGATTCAAATCCCTGCCATTACTACTTGGAATATATATATATATAAATACATATTTTACATGTAATAAGATTTCTGGTGCAAAAGTCTGAGACTCATAAAAAGCTACTTCTCTTCCAAAAAACAAAGAGTGAAACTAGGCTCAATATTCAGTGAGTGGTTAGAAATTAGGTGTTCCTCAAGGCTCCATTCTTAGACCACTTTTATTTAGTATTTTTATTAACGATATGTTCTAACTTGAATCTGAGATTTGAAACTTTGCTGATGATAACACTATGTACGCATGTGATAACGTATTTAATGATGCTTGTTATATAATGATATTGGTAGACTCAAAAACTGGTTCCATAATAACTCCATGGTTGTTAAAGCACTAAAAGCCCAAAGAAGTTTTTAGATGTTAACAATTAGGAGTCAAGATAGATTTTAAAATAAAATTTTCTGAACATATTCGTAATATTTTTTTGTAGCCAATATTAAGATATCATGCTTGATTAGAATGAGGAACCATATGAGTGCTAATCAAGCTAGAATCCTTATAAACAGTTACATTCTTGTTAGACTTTTGTATTGTCCTTTAATTTGAATGTTTTGCAAGAAAATTGACTACCAACTAATTCAGAGTTCAAAAACGTGCACTTAGAGCAATCCATCAGAACCATAAGTTACCTTTAGATGAATTGCTACGCTTGGAAAATACAGTCAGCTTCATGAAAAAATTCATGCAAAAACACCTACAGCTCTTAATGATTGAAACCTTTAAATCAGTTAACAAACTTTATAATTATTCTCTGATGAATGAGATGATTTTAGTGCTACCCTGAGCTAAAACAATTACATACGGAACTAATACACTGCTTTTTAATGCTTATTTTCTCTGGAATACCCTTCCGACTAACTTAAAAAAATTCTCCCTCTATTTCTTGTTTTAAAAAAACTGGTTAAGAAGCGGAAGGTTTTCAAATGTTGTATTTGCAATTAGTTTTTCTAGTATGTTTATTATATTTAAGAAAAAAACAAAAAAATTGTTATTGGTTTATATTAGCATTTAAATGTATGGTATATTTTTTTCTTGCTATGAAATTTTAACAGTATGAAATAAAAATTATTGATTGATTGCTTGGTAAAACTTCACAATGTGTTCCACGAAATATATGGCATTGTTAGAGAATTTTTTTATTGTAAATAAACATTATTCTCCCTCCAGTAGAATTCCCAAGGAGGAAAAGTTCAGAATTAATGCTTAGAATGCGTAAAAGGATTTGAGTAAATACCGCTTATGTTATTCACCACAGTAAACTTGGAAACAATATAATTATGGAATTAATACATGTTTAAATATGGATACAAAATTACTATAATGTCAACAATTTCAACAGCTTCAAAATAAAATTAATCTTATCCCAGACCTTTCATACAAATCAATCTAAAAAATGTAAAAATCATGTTTTTAAACTTGAATAAAACGTTTTAGTTTAAACTAGAGCAATAACTAATAAACAGTTACATAATTTTTGGTAAATACAGACTAGTGGACATAAGCAACTTCAGAGAGCACAGTCTTTTGATAAAGGCTGATAGAGGACAAAAGTAAATTGAAAGAACTATAAAGTTTATTAACACTGTTGATGTGCATAATTAAACTCACAAGACCAGATTTATTCGATTATATTATCAGCCACCGCCCCTCTTCAAAGAAAGGCTGATTACTGCCATCGCTTTTTCTTAACCCTTGATTTATTCAAGATAAACATACATATACATTAATATATAATTTATTACATATTTATAAAAAAACTTACCTCATAATTTAACAATGTATACTTTATTTCATCACCATTAATCCTCTTCTCTAGTAAATCATATATCTACAAACAACAACATCAACATAAAATAATTCATTCCTTTATTAATACATCTTATAATACATAGTATTATATTATCAAAATTATCATGCTGGTATGATATGAACAATCAATATCATAAAATCTCTAACAAGCACACAAGATTTTATTACATTTGTAATTGACAGCACCTCATCCTCCACCAAAATCTTTACCTCCTAAGATTCTATTTTAGACATTGCCACTTAACCACTTCACCATTACAAGAAAAAATTTTATAAAAAAAGTATATGACACACTGACAAAGATTTTTTTATTAATTTTCCAGAATGACATTCTTTATACAAGCTATATTCCAGTGCAGTAACTCCTATAATTTTTAAACACTAAACTGATTATGTTGAGGAAAAAAAAAAGATCACACCAACCTCAGCCCTCAATATCTTTTGATTGTAAAAAAAGAGTTATATTAGAAGTAAAAAAATGTATTTCAAATGCAAAAACATGAATGAAAAAAACTATATCAAAAATCTTTTTGATTTACATCACAAGGAAAACCATTTTACATTATAATAATTACCTTCACAATTTTTTGTACTTGCTCATTATTCAGAACTTTAAATAATGTCTCCCTTTCGATTGGATCTTTAATTTTACTCTTGTTCACTATTACGTCAAACAATGCTATAGGAAAATAAGATTGGGATAAACCTCTAACCAGAAAATAACATCTTATTAGATCCTCATTATTATGTTCTTACCCAACACAGGGGAGTTTTGAAACAAGGTGTTACATGCCTATATCTTCCCATTGAGAACATAACATGTAAGAATTGACTTTATAATTTATCTATTTGATTACTTTTTGGCATATTTTATGTATTTAAAAATTACTGTGGTTTTAAAAATTTAAAAATTCTTTGAAAATATTTCTGAACTCCCTTTCTGGCTGACCCTTTACTAAAATTCAAATTTCATTTCAAAAAAAAAAAAAAAAAAAAAAAAAAAAAAAAAAAAAAAAAAATTTAAACTCTGTTGAGATTTTTACATGACAAAAACAATCTTACCAAGCGTAGGTGAAAAATGTGTCATTTGATTAACTAACTAAACAAAAATAAATATAATCTCTATCATAAGAAAAAAATTAGGCATTTTTATGATTATGCATCTCATAAGTATTACATACCGTTTTTGGAAAGAATACAAAACAATGAAAACAATATTTAAAACAACGAAATCATTATAAACCTTCGCTAGACAATTACCTGTTCTTCTATTAGTAGATTAGAACTCAAATAAAATTATTTTCAAAGTGTTATTATATTCCACTAGCATCATAATCAATAACCAATATTCATTACCTATGGTTAAAGGTTAATTCAATTAAACAAAACTCTTTTGTTATTCAGCTGTATACCTAAACTCTATACAGTTTTATCCTTTATAAGTAAGACTTTTTATTCACAATTCCAGCATAGTTGAAGCATAAATTTTTGATGATAGCCTTTACACAACCTACTATTTCAAGATAGAAAGTTTGCGCAAAATATCATATATCATTTTCTGCAAATAGAACTTTTGAGAAAAATAAATAAAATTTTAAGTTTTAATGTTGAGCCTTCCGTGTCTAAAAAATTAAATTTATTAAAATGGCTGAAACACCCGAAATCTAGCAATATCTTCTAGATTTATTACAAAATTTTTTTTTAATGGCTGACACCTGATTTAAGAATAAAAATATTTTTAAAAATTATAAAAAGTTTTAGTACAACCAAAATGGTAAAACAAAGTTTAAAAAAAATTGATTTTGGGGAATTAAACAGGGCCCATGCACAAAAGGAGAATTTCCTTTGGATAAAAATATATGTATAAAAATAATAAATATAAATATAATGTATCAAGGATATATACTCAATTGGCAAAGACAAAACGAGCATATAT
>JAUZNK010003700.1:0-10783 GCA_035046665.1 Euphysa ruthae | reverse complement strand
CCAGAAAATATTGTTGACAAATTTGCTGTTTGCGTGGAAAAAGATGATTGAGTTGTCGGTCACTTGAAAAAAGGAGAATCTGGTAAATTTGCCAAGACGATTTTTTACTTCATCAGAATGGTATGTCGAGGTTACTGGAAAACGATGTAACGGAGAGGGGCTTCAAGCTCCTTGCAAAATTTTTATCACAGGACAAAGACACTATTTAGATGTATTAATGAAAATTAATGAAATTTAATGATCAACAACCGTCTTTTGTTTTGTCAAATTTTTGAAAAGTTCGAATTACAGAGAGTTTTTGCTCCAGGGGACCATGCAAAGCCGTTGGAATTAGTAAAAGTTCGAAGTACAGAGGTTCGAATTACACAGGTTTGCTGTAAGGGTTTCATAGGGAATTCTGAAGGGACTGAGCAAAACAGTTCGAATTAGTAAAAGTTCGAATTACACGAGTTCGAAATAGAGAGAGTTGACTGTATAATCAAAAACAATAGTTTTGTCACGTTATATGCGACATAAAATAAAATCTTTTTTTTTTTCCCTTTTTTTTTTTTTGTATAAAATATTCCAATAAATCAAAACAAAAGTAATTTTAATAATTTTTTGTCAACGAATTACCTGTTAGATCTAAACTTTGAAATAGACAGGTTTTGGTATTTGGTACATTGACTAAAAAAAGGTTGTTGACTTATATTTCTTACTTCCCTTCTAATTTGACTACAGAATATGTCGATAAAAAGGAAAGTAGAAAAATCGGTCAAAAAATTTATTTTTGCTGCCATGTGGATAAAGCTTTTTTAATGTCTTCAAAATTGCTATAATATTTGCGGTATTAACTTTTTGTTTATATGTTCTTGTTTCTACTTGATTATTTATTGAAATTTATATTGATACGATTTAGGTCCTTTTATTATTCGTATCTAACTGTTCTAAATTGTTTTCTTTTCAGAAATTTATTTCTCTTTGCACTCATATACTTATCTGCAATTATAAATTTTACACAAAATCTACGTATTTCAAATGAATTAATGCCACTTTAAATTCATCAAGGCATAAATCAAGTCAGCTTTATTATGATTTAGCTAATGAAGAAAAACATCACATGGAAACACATAACCTTGTTTTATAATTCCAACCTTGATTGTTGCTTCGAAATGGTTGTTTAAACTTAAGTTAAATTTTGGAATCTTTTTTTGCTAATCCTTGGATTATTATTGTAAAAAATTGATTTTACTATCTTCTTTTTGAAAAGGTTTTCGACAGACACAAGTTTGTCATATTTTCATGACAGAACTATAATATGGTTTGTAAAGGGATGTCACATTGGGATGATCCATATAGATCTCCAAAAAGCTTTTGATACAATAGATTTCTCGCGTTTGTTTCAGACATTGGTAAAACGGATTTGTGGTTTAAAAGTATCCAGCGAACAATTGGTTAAAGCTTCTAAAACTTATTTTTCAACACCTATTATTCGAATTTAATTTTTCCTTATGGAAATAAGTGTAGCTGAAATTCAAACGTTATAGCTATTAAAATTTCAGAAAAAATTTATGGTGGTGCAAAAACACAATACGTGTTCACACTGTATAAAATGCATTTTAATTAAAAACTTTCAGAGAAATATTGCCCAACGTTTTTTGAATTTTCTGTTATTTTAAGATGATGGAAAAGCTCAAAATAACAATGATTACCTCTTTTGTATTAATCACAAAACATGTAACATCCAGGCCACAAGAAACAGGGAAATCGTGCCATGTCCCGATTTTTAAAATAAGTCCAACTCCAGCGGGTACAATAAATGCTTTTAAACTGTTAAAATCAGGGAAAGACCGTTTTTTTTTAGATAGATCAGATCGATCATGAGTTGCTTCACCCAGAACAAATAGGGCAGGATTTTTCCCCATGACGATGAATCCTTGCGTCATTTCCATGTGTCTCTCAAGCCATGAAATTGAGAGGTCGTCTCTCCACTTTACTTTTACAGTGCGAACGCATGCCTGGTCTTTCCATGTGGCATTCTCAATATTACCCCCTTCTACCACAGTTGAGTAATATGGTATCTTAAGAGGATTAGATTCGTC
Source organism: Euphysa ruthae (assembly GCA_035046665.1). NCBI lineage: Eukaryota > Metazoa > Cnidaria > Hydrozoa > Anthoathecata > Corymorphidae > Euphysa > Euphysa ruthae. The sequence continues at coordinate 8,702 of JAUZNK010003700.1, read as the reverse complement.
AACTTGATCGTCAATTATTGTAGCGTACGGCTTGAGATTATCTTTATTCGCCAATACAATTGGAATGCTTTTCATTATTTTTTTGACATCTGTGCATTCGTTCATGGTTAGTGTTAATTAATGTTTTGATTGTAGCACCTAGAAAAAGGAAAATATATATAATTTAAAATTCTGATTGAATTAATCAGAAATATTTTTTATTAAATTTACAACTACTACTATGATGATATTGAATAACTTGCTTACGCAATTTTAATGCTATTCTCTCACTGTTTTTCGTCTTTAAAATGTACGGAGTGAGATTCGCAGAAATTAACAATTTGATTAATAATCAGGTCTCGAGTATAGCATATTGATGAGACCTTAATTTGACAAAAATTTTGAGCTCCTTGTTAAATCTTTGCTGCCAGAATTAGAAATATGTGATTATATTATTTACTATATTAATATACTATTTATTTATTTTGGTTTTAAATCGGCTTAAAAAAAAGTGATAATTAGATAAAATTCAAAACAAAATCATGCTGAATTTAAATTCAATTCCTTTTCGTAGTTTGAATTTCACGCCAGTAATAATGATCCTTTGTGAAATACTGAACAAGATTTAATGTTTTGAGATTTCCCACAGGACTATATGTTGGACTGCTTACTTCTTGTAACTTTCAGATGCAAATGTATACCTTTTCTTTGGTATTAGGGACTTCTGCACTATTAGTTGCTTTTTAAAAAAAAGTTATTTTTGCTTAATGGGGCAACTTTGGTTTGTTTCTGCATTTACGAGTTTTTGCGACTCGTAACGAAAATGTACTTTTTATTCAGAAAGAAGTAAATGACTATGTCAGCAGTTATCTATTGATATAAAATCTGACATGAATTAACGAGACAAATATCTACAAAAAGTATGAAGAACAAACAACAAAGAAGATTAGAAAAATTATATAAAAATTTCGTAACGAGTGTTACAAGAAAGCACGAAACGCTCAAAGAAAGTACCACATAGAACTTCTGCTAGAAAATATGAAAGAACCTGGTAGTTTTTGGTAGGCAATTAAAAGAAAATAGTTTTATTTCAAATAAACACAGCATTCAGCATTGATAGTAAATCCATCTTCAATAAGTTCTGCAGTCATTTTTCAAGTGTTTCAAAAGCAGAAAAAATCTAATGAAACGACATGTTGCGTTTAAAAATCTAATGAAACGACATATTGCGTTTAAAAATCTAATGAAACGACGTGTTGCGTTTATAAACATTGTATTAAAAGTAACTTTTCCTTCCTTCACGAGCTTGAAGTTTATTTTGATTCAGTGAAAGAAAATAAAACTCAAAAAATCTTCAGAACCAGACAACCTATCGTGAAGTTTTCTGAGAGACATTGCTGAACCTCTTACGCATGTTATATATCATTCAAAAACAGAATCATCTGTAACAACAAACTGGAAGAAAGCAAAGTTTGTCTTGTTGTATAAAAGAGGTTCCCATGAGGATTTTAATAATTACTGACCAATATCAATCTTATTAATCCTATCAAATGTTCTAGAGCTTTCTGTACAAACACAGCTAATAGATTATTTAGAAAAGCACAATTTATCACATAAAACCAATTTTTTTTTTTTTTTTACTTTTAAAAAAAGATTTACGGAGCTAGTTGACACTTTGCTCATCGATACATTTTTAATTTTATCAATTTGCCCAAAGATTTTGCTAAAAAAACTTTATGGTGTACAGGGTAAATGTACTCTGTTTGTTTGAAAAATACTTATTCGGGCGTTTGCAAAAAGTTAAAGTTGGCGATCAGTTCTCAGATTTAATTATAGAATAGAATTAATTTAAAGCTATTTCGAAACAAACAACTTTGTGTCAATCTAAGCAAGGATAAAGCAGAAAGCTTATTATTTGGAACACCAAAATGACTATCAAAATCACCAAAACAGTTAGATCTTTTTTCATTTTTACAGAAACTGCTTCAAGTGCAACTCTAAAGTATCTCGGATTTGTATTAGACGTCCACTTTTTTAAAATTTCGAAGCGTTTGATATCTCAAAGCTTGTTGTATATGTATGTCAACATCGTTTATCGTTCATAGTAAAACTGGTAATCTGATTGGAGTCATTGGTATTCGAATTCATAAGCATGAATTTTGAAATAGTTATTCGTTATTTCTTTTCGGAGTTACCCCCTTGCGGTGCGCACTTTGAAACTTGCCAGAGTGGAGTTATGACAATTCTAACCGAATTCAATGCAACCTTAAAACAGAGCAAAAATTAGATTATGTCAATAGAATTCGACTACAAATCAAAAATCATAGAATTTATAACAACCTATCATATATGAAAAATTTTCAAAAAGTAAATGTTCTTGAACGAGGAAGCAACTTCATGGTACTTTCAGATAGTTTGTTGAGTGCTTTATAGGTTAATTTTGTAATTTTCTGCCTTAATAACACTTCCATCCCAGGTTTTGTAGACCCTTGACAAAATCTGGTCAAACTTTCAAGCCATACGTCTTTGTCTTGGTCTGTAGGGCGCTTGGTTGGTAAAATACTCCGAGTAAAAACGAGCTGTGTTTGCTTGCTATCTCAAACCATTGATGCTCTTGCGAAGGGTCATTAGATGTTAAATCTTTATGTTCTTTGATGGTTTTTTCTTTAATAGTGCTATTAGGGTTTTTGTGCAACTATTTTTAATTTTGTGATTTGTGTCCCATTTTCAATTATTTTTTGAGTCCTTACGTTTTATCTATCCAAAAATATTGTATATAAAACATATATATTCTCATGAACATTATAAGTCTTATTATTTCTATTTTTTGCGTCTTCAATGTATATGAAATACATTGATCGATAGAACTCCACCACAGAAGCTTTCTTGAAATGTATTCATGTCAAGAAATTGAGCAAACCTCTGCGAAGAATATCTCTAATAAAATTAAAATAATTATATTTCAAACGTACAAAATGGACATCTTAACCTCTGCGAAGAAGACCTAAACTTTAAAAGAATAAAATTTCGAGCTTTCAAAATCAACATCTTATTAGTTTATGAAAAGGAAACCTATAAGAAATTGAAACATAAGATACCTTTGCAATTTTCATTTTTTACTAAGTTTAGCAGATGCGTCTAGCAAAACGTTGGTTAAATTTGATTACATATTTAATTCAACTCCTGTTCTTTCCTTTAATCGCATTATAAAATCATCTGAGTCTGGAACAAAAAGGACTATTCGTACAGTTTGTAAGGCATTTCAGAAGCATGGCGAAAGTGTGAAGCTGCTCATAATATTTTGGATCTAAATCCCATTGCAGAAGAGATGCAATCAAATAGCCTTCAGTGGGCTGAAAACGCGGCTCCTCTTTTGTTTAATCAAAAAACCAGCAATTGCATCTGCTGAAGTTCATAAGGATAATGTTTATGATGACTTTTTTGACATAGAAGTAGATGACGAATTAAACCAAAATACTCTAATGGCTTTAGAACTACTTATTGTCCATTTTTGTATTGTGACAGCTTAAAAGATGTTTTGGAAGGTGGTAAGTTATATATGCCCAGCGATGAATTAAGGCATCAGATAGCTAGTTCAACAACAAGCAATATCATATCTGAACCACTGTGAATATAGAAAGCACTATATTGTTTGAGAACAATAAAACATGTGGTTAGCTCACTGACACGACATTTGGACCAAAAAGCATTGTTTTAGGATAGCTAGAAAATTTTCAAAGGCTGTTCTAAAGGATTCACAACAGTGGTGCAAGCAAATCAAGGAAAGAATTAGAAATAATCTAATACAAAAACAAAAAAAATAATAAAAGATGAACATGAATATGAAGCTTCAGAAAAACGCTGAAAGCTCATGTCTGAAAATAATAAAGTTGGAGGAAAATATAGTTTGAAAAATATTAATGCTAATCTCAGCAACATTTCATGTGAAAATAAGAAAAGAAAGGCTGTTATTAATTAGCTGAAGTATCATAAGTATCATAAATTAAATTTCAGCAAACTGTAAACAAACGTCAGCTGACTTCTGAATCAATTAAAAGATCTTTGCTGTGCTATTCAATTCGCTGAAAGAGAATTAGAACCTCTAAATGTACCATTTCTTCCTAATAATGCTGATTGACGTTTGCAAAAATTGCAAAAAATTAAAAAAGACAGTAAGAAAAAATTTGAGGATCTCCGCCAGAAATTATTGAATAATAATCAAACTATTTCTATGAAAAAAGGTGTAATAGAAAATTTAAGATAACAGAAAAAAAAAACAATTAGGCCTGAATTTTTAGTAGGCAAGCATGTTAAACATTTATTTGATGACAAAGAATATCCAGATATCACATTGTCTCACGTCGGTGTTATACAAAGGATTGTCAAACATACAGAAAACCCACTCGATACTGTCTTTGAAATAATTTGTGAAGCCGAATATGAATTTAGCAAAAATGGTGATGAACATCCTGAAGATGACACTGATACCTTTCAGTATGCTCTTGATGACTACTATGAAAGCAGCTTGATAAATATAAAATAGGGTCATTTCATAAATTGATGAGCACTTCTAATAGATGAGATACCAGGAGCAACTACATTTGTAGCCTTCCTTTTTTTTATTTTAGATTTGACATGTCAAAGTTTCACCATAATGACAATGACATGTGGATTAACACAAAGGTTTTTGTACAAAAAACCCAAACGGATAATGAAACTCAATCTCACGTAAGTAGTGGAGGCAACACAGTGGAACACATCTGTGAAACCTCAACTCAAAGCTTTTGTTTCACTCTATAAGTTTGACTTAATTGAATAGATGGATGAGCTGGATGCTCAAGTAAATGCAGAAATGCAAGCAATACCAAACTGCAGTTCTGCAAGTGACTCACAATATGCACCTTTGTCTCCAGCAACTCGTAGTAATAGCTATCAGAAAAGTGGAGACTTGCATCAGAAGCTAGACTGCATCTATAGTTAGGTAACATAAGCACAAAGAGATATATCTGACTTAGTATTCGCAATCCTACTAAAAACCACCCACTGCTTAAGTTTGCTGCAGTCCTACTAAAGAACACCTACTGCTTGAGTTTCTTGCAGTCCTACTAAAGAACACCTACTGCTTGAGTTTCTTGCAATCCTACTAAAGAACTAAAGTCTACTAAAGTCCTACTGAGTCCTACAAAAAAACCTCTGCTTGAGCTTTGCATTCAAATAGATCATTGAATATTTGACATCTAAAAAATAAAACTTGTTTTAGTCTTTAGTCTTACAATTTTTCATCAAAATTTTACTTTAAGCAGTTATAAGGAGCCAAAAATTCCATAATTTGTCTGTGAAAATCTTTTTGAAATAATAGGTTATATAGGTCATCACCCGACAGGATGAAGACCGGTTTGCACCACGCCATAATTATACGTAATGTACTATAATTCACTATTTTAAATAATTTATTTTTAAGGTAATCAATTTAAAATTTATTAATGACATTAAATAAAAGTTCCTGAAATCGATAACTCAAAACCTTTCCCCTTTCGAAACACTATTTAAGATATTGGTTTATAGCACATACTAGGAGAAATTATTATTTGCAGTGGACGGTTTTATGATAAATATCATGAATGCCCTAAGGGTTTCAAGTTGAGTAACATTTTCATTACAATAAGTATTTTTTTCAATGTGGCTTGATTTGTGTGGTGTGTGATATTGTATTGTGAATTAACTAATATTTTAGTAGAAACAATAACAATGCATTTAACCATTGACTGTAAATAGTAATTTGCTCTTGATTTTTTGGTTTGTTCTGTTCTATTTAATGTTATAATTTTGATTTTAGTTTTGATATGGGGCGTTAAGTTGAGTAATTTAATAATTAATTATTAGTTATTAAAATATTAATTAAAAAATAAGACTTGAAATATTTAGAAGCTTCTTATAACTGTCTCAATGAAACTTTAAATATGAAATTTTCAGGTAAAAAACACCACGTAAATGAATGAAATTAGATTAAATATATTTTGTACTACTTTTGCCCAATCATCAAAGTTACTATTTTAGTAGAAATTCATGAAATCAGTAGCTGTAAATGCTAATTTGTCGTGTAAATAGATGTTTGTATTATTTTGTTACATTTTATAATATGGTCTTTAAGACAGTTTTACTTTGTTATATCTTTGAAGTGCTTCGTATAAACATTCTTAAGGTAAATATTAAGGCAGTATTAATATCTCAGTACAACTTTAATAAGCAAAACCAAAAGAAAAGGTTAAGAAACTTAGCTATTTTTTCAGTTTATCAAATATTTATATCTTAGTTTTTGAGACTAGCAAGTTGATACAGATGGAAAAGTTTTCTTTTCGGTTCCACCAATTATGCATTGACAATGGCTGTAATTTTTGGTCACTCCTAAAACTCATGTAATTTTAATTTGATTTTTTTTCTTTCGGTGTTCATACACTAGCCTTTTTTTTAAGAATTTTGTGTGAATTGTGTCTTGTCTGATTATTTTGACACAAATATCATGTTATAAGAATATATTAAAAAGTATTTTATGATAATGTACAACGTAAATGTTTTAATAATCACACTTGTTTGATATACATGTGATTTTTAGTATTTAAGTAATTCAGAGGTGAATGATATTTAAATTATTTCACTGTTAACTTTGGTTTTCAAAGAAGCCTTCAAATTAAAGAAAAGGCTGTTAGAAATTTATGGTTTTGGATCGCTTTTTTTTTTTTATTAATGCCACATATTCAGTGCTCTGTTTAACGCAGAACCAGCTACATTGAGCTTCATGGTTGAAGTGAGGCCCTACATGACATTATTTCTCCCTAAGCATCATTGAAGAGTCTTCAAACAAATCAAAGTTTTAATTAAATAATATATGTACAATACTTTGCTTAATTATTCATTTTGTTTGTAAATAAAAATAATAGAAAAGGAGTTCCGTTACACTCCTACAATTTATTCTTATATAAATTAATAAAAGATCACAAAAAATTTTTATCTTGGGAATTATGCAATATTAAAAGAAATATATGGCTTTGTGTAAAAAATTGTTTTCAGTATCTCCCTGCCAAATTTTGTGTTATTCGGAATTTTCCCCTGAAAGAAAAATCTCTTACCCTGTTAAAAAATTCTCAAAAAAACTTATTGCTTTTTGTAAAAATATCATGTCATATGGAATTTTTTTGGTTGAGTCACTCCCTTTGGTCAGCTCTTGCTCAAGACTCACTAATAACCTCTTCATACACCTCCTAGCCATGCAACACGAGGCTATATTAAGAATTTTTCTTTATTCCACACAATTAGCCCAGAAAACTTATCCGTCTCTTCTGTAACAATCATTGGAGAATTTATTTACATATAATATTTTTCCACTAAAATTGCTTCCAGATAAAATAATCTAAATAATAATAGACTAAATAATCTAAATAATAACAGACTAAATAATCTAAATAATAATAGACTAAATAACCAGCCAATATACCAATTAATAAAATGAAAAGTCAGATGACTATATTGATTACAACTTGATTTTTGATATGTAAGAAAATTTAAAACTTATAACATTGATATGGTAAAATTAATAACATAAAAACAACAAACAGCCATGTTATAATTTTTTCTATGTAGAATAGCTATACTTATTCTTATACTTTTTTCAATCGGATTAATTTAAATAAATAAATAAATTACATGAACATTCAATATAGAGCAAATATTTTTCTCAAATAAACACTTTTAAACACGTTAGAGGTTAAATGTTTGAAGAGCATGTTGATTTTGGCAGCTTTTTTTTATTTTCTAACTGAGCCTGTTGCTTATTTCATAATTAAAATTAGTGATTTTTGGCCTAAAAAGTTTTTTCAGGTACCGAAGTGAAGTGATGCAAAAAAGCTTTATTTAAATAAAAGACATGCTTTGATAAAAGAGTAATATGTTCTGAAGGTGATCTATATTCTTACTGAGTTATGGATAGACAGTAGTAAAGTAAAAGTAAAAATCTTTATTTTAAATTGGAAAAATTACAACGCTAGTAGAAAACACTAATCAAATCCAATTGTAAAAGTACATAAGCTAAATAATAAAATAAATTAAGGGTTAAAAGAAAATATATCTATAATTATGCACAGATCTTACATTTGCAGTAGATATCTACATGTTTTATTTCAGATTTAAAAGTAATGATACTTTTGCACACTTTAAAAGGCTTAGGTATTTTGTTCCATGCTAATTTAGCACGGAGCTCAAGTGAGTTTAAACTGACAAATTGGATATTGTGGTCAATTTTAGGTGGGATCAGGACACCACCAGACCTTGGTTTTAAAAATTTCAGCCATGAAGTTTGGATTGAGAGAGTTTAGCGATTTAAATACCACGTACATTAGAAATTCGAGGTTCCTAATGTGTAGGTATTTGGAGCCTGTTATTTTAAGTGCTTCGTCAAATGGAATCGAAGGATGATTTTTGTTCCAAAAAATTTAATTCATTGATTACAGGCAAGACGCTCGAAAACTTTCTAAAATGCTGGTAAAATGCTAATAGGTCTGTAATTAGACTTATCAGTTCTACTATCCTTCTTATGAGCAGGGGTGATGTCCGCCAATTTAAGTTTATCTGGAAACCTGCCTAATTTAAAAAAATTATTGAAACAATCCGCTAGTAAAGAAGACAGTAATGGTAGCTCCCTATTTGCTAGCTGTAACATGGTCACAGGG